>KN895985.1:0-19860 GCA_000934455.1 Apostichopus parvimensis
GATAAACCGCACAAACAAGTTGTATTTTCCCCCTTTTGCATTGTGTTTATTACATCACAATACCTGGCTCTGCCAATCACAAGGTTATCTGCTTGGGTTCATAAATTTATGTCTGGGGGACTATGTGTCTCTTGGCCAAAGAAGAGTTCAAATTAAAGTGAAACTGATTCTGAAAATATGTAATTGATCTTGGGAAAGAAGAAATTGAAAAAAAAAATGAAAATACCGAGAAAGAAAGGTATATATGTTATAACATGTCAAAACATGCTGTTGCTATCCTGGGAATTCATGTAAATTGTACACAAGAGTGTTTTCCTGAGTGATGGCACTAAAAATGACCCTTTAGCTAAACTTGAACTTCTCTCGAACAAGTGAGTGTTTTGATAAACTCTTCACTTTATAGTCATTTCCTCTCACTGTCTTGTAATTAAAAAAAAGAAGAATTTCACACATTTTTAGAAAGAAAAGGTGTTTTTACATTTCTTTATGCTACAAAGCTGTCCTTTTGTATAGAATATTGTGTTGAATCAGCTGGCAACAGTTTGTATGCAAAATGCTCAATTAACAGCAAAACCAGGTGCTCTTAATATAATCTGTTACTCTAGTCCACCAAATTTGCAGATTTTGCACCAGAAACATTAACATGACATGTGTTAAAGAAAGAAGAAAAATTTGTCAAATTTGTGAGGCACCAAATTTTCTGCAAAGGAAACCGTTTTTAACTCAATTATCAGCATGCGAGCATCCTAATGATGGTAATTACGAAAAATTTTCTTAGGACTTGAGACTGAAGTGGAACCAATTATTGAAATGATTTATGAATATTTATAGGCTTGGTCAGAGTGGCACAAAGTATAAACCACACTGTAAACTACAGCTTTATAAAGAATAGTGAAGTGTACTAATCTTGTACGATTCATAATGTATGTGTTACTCAGGGCAGATATTTAATGGTCCGTCCAGTGGTCTGAGGCTATCAAATTTCTGTTCGGACAACCAAAATCGGCTTTGGACGTCGTCCAGTCGTTTACATGACATTTACAGATTGCATTGAAACTAACAACCTCCCAACAGGTAAAATGATAGTTTGGTATCATCCACAAAGTTGCTCTTCTCAAAGCCTATACATCTCTCCCACAGTATAGATATTGGTCTTTGCTATGTTGCAACAACTTTTTTTTCTTCCAACAATCAAATTTGCTGATCGAACAACCAGAAAGAAGATCCCTACTGTTTAGTGTTTACTTTATTAATATAAAGCTAAAGCTAATAAAACAATTTGAGTGCATCTGAAATTTGAACAGTATTTTAGGCAATATGGGTATTAAAATGTTTTAAAAAAAGGTAATGGAATAAGTTTGTATGTATGTACAGTAGGTAATTATTACTGTACTAATGTGAAAAATATATTTAAAAAAAAACCCCACAATTTTGGAATTTCACTGCCCAAATTTAAAAAACAATTTTTTTCTCTCAACTTACTCTTCCTACTCCAAGATGTTTTGAATGACAAATCAAAGATGATGTCACATTTATTTTGCACAAAGTGTCTTACACAGCACACTACTAAATATAAAACACCTGCTAATTTACAGTTGCTGAAATTTATCATCAATACCATTATCGTTTTTTCTTCTTTTTTTTGCTGACGCAGGAATCGCATGCAGTTGAATGCCACGCAAGCTTTCTACCTGATCGTCAATAACAAGAGTCTAGCCAGCATGTCGACAACATTAGCGGAGGTTTACAGGGAAGAGAAAGATGAGGACGGATTCTTATATATGGTTTACGCCTCGCAAGAAATGTTCGGTAATTGATTTCTAGCGGTAAATTGATGTTCAATGCATTGGTTTCTACCCGAGCATGCAAACCTGTCGGGAGGACGTACTCTAAATATGTACTGTAGTGATGATGATGGATCAGCCATGACCACAAATGTCACTTTTTCCAGTATTTGGAGATATATAACTTGGATATTCTGGTGGCCTTCAGGAATTTTGTCTCAAAAATGTGGGGATGTGGAGGAGGAGGAGGATTTCGGGGTGTACGCATGAAATAAGTCCAGATTGGATGGATATTGAAACATGTTATTGTCTGACAGATTTAATTATCAGGGTAGTTTCTTTCTTTTTTCCTATTGTTCTGTTGTTAATGTTTTTAAATGTTGTTAATGTTATGCACATATCAGTACCGGTATCATTTGTATCCACCGTATGTCAGACAATGGTTTGTTAATCCATAAAAATGCTAGATGAGACACTTCCTGGATGTAAAGTAACCCCCCCCCCCCAAAAAAAAAAAAATCAGTATGTCAAGGAACTTGTCAAGAGTGCACAAAATGGATTTATATATTCCTTTTTTCTAAATATTTGTAAGTGATATTGATAGAATAGTTTTTCTCTCAAAACAGTTTGGTAGGTCTCAGTAACAGCATTATCACTATAATGCCATCAGGGGGTACGAGTAGCAATGATGTACATAAAACAAACAGACAGTAACAACAAATGATGCTTAATAGATCATAGAGATAAATTAATTCAATGGTGACGAGATCTAACTCCGACTAATTTGATAATTATGTATAATAACCTGAAATTTGGACATTTTGGGCAAGTTTTGCCACCTCCGATCATTCACCTTTGAAGTTTGATGTATGCAAGTGTGTACAGTAGCTACAGTAGCTATGTGGTTCCTTCTGTTTCGATCTAGAGACAAAGGTAGGCTAACAAAATATAGGATAAAAAGAAAATGCTGGTATTTCTGGTGAGTCCCAGTTGCACCCACTATCTGCATGTTAAATTTACCCTCACAACAACTGCATTCGTAGGTTTTTGTTTTCTATAGTAAAACACGACAAAATTACACTTGAAAAAAGGTTTTTCATTGGTGCGTGTTTGGTCAGATTTCATCCTAGACATTTTGCCACAAATAATATTGACACTAAAGAATTTGTATTAAATTTAAAAAGAAGCAGTTTTCCTACCATACAGCTACAGTATACCAATGGTTTGTATGGGATATGTTACGGTCATGAGACAATAACAGGGAATAATATTACAGTGTAGCAATTTTAAAGGCTCTTGATTTTGTCTCTCATAAAACATATGGTTCCTGTGTACAATAAATTACTATATCTTTACACAGTTAGCATAGCAGTATTGTCCATCCAACATAGCATTTTGCAAAGTGATACTGTATCAATTATTTGCTTGGGTATAGGGATTGCCTGATTACATCCCATACATATATATGGTGGTGTATGGTAAACTTTGCATGTCCCCTAAGTGCGCGTACTATGTTATACACATGTAGCTGCATTGATAGACTTTGTTGCGGTTTTCATAGGTCCACCGTCCAATTGTAACCACTTAAACACTGATACAAAGATCAATTTTGTCCATTTTGAGACACTTTAGACGATTATTCCACCCATTGAGTGGAATTGTACAGTAAGCGTTACTGCATGCACGATGTTAGGGAAATATTTTCCTAGCTTCGAGCAGTTTGACTCATGACATTAAAATTATAGATCTTTCTATTTTGGGCGGAATCGGTTCAAACAATCGATGAAGTCACGTAGCTGAAGGATGGAACTAGACCACTGAGCAAAATCAGCGAGATCATCATTACCGCTAACATTCCAAAGAACATTAATTCTGTTACTACGGTGGATTTACCATCACACATGGTTCATAGTTCTGGTGGCTTTACACTGCATGTTAATGTAGCGACAGGCTTGAGTATTGCATGTGTATGTATAGTACTCGGAACAGATTTGCTAGTAGATCCATATGCTTTATTGATTTGGCATTATTAAATATTCTTACATATATTTATCGTTTTGTTTTTGCAATAATAATCAGGCCTCCATCAATAATCGTCAGTTAATTGACACAGGAGTCTTGCATACCGTAGCATTGTATTCTCAAATGGAAAGTGGAATAATATCAACTGCACATATCATTTGTGGCATATGTACAGTGGTTCTTAATTGTTTACAGTTTGTGTGAACATTGCAGAAACGATCGTTTCTAATTTGATACTGTAACATATGTGTCTCAATGGATATATCCAGTTGGATACTGTATGTATGTGTCCTGATAAACACTGTACATCACTGTAAAGACATTGTTTATGTGTTTATAAAGTATTTCCTTTTCAACCAAACATCGACAACAGTATCATCCACATGCATACAAAATATATTTTACAACTTTGTAGTGTGTAGATAACCTTTATGAAAATTGCTTCATATTTACTAATGTTGCATGGCTACCACCTGTTTTTTGGTAGGTTTTTGTATGTTTTTTTGTATAATATCAAAAACATGTCACACAGTTGGACCCCATATTTCTAGAATGACCTATGACATGTACAGTATGGTTTATCTCTTTAATATGTACACACCTGATAAAACTATTTGAAATGTTGTCAAATTTTGTCAATATCTGTCTGCATTCCATCATTTTGTGTGAAAATTAGTGACATAAGGATGAAACTGTCTAGTGGGTAGGAACCTGTAGGGTGTCCTTTGTGCAACACTGCATTGTACCAGTGGAATGTAAAAAAAATAACACAATCCTAATGGTGGTACTACTGTAGTATTTTCTTGTGTGTAGATGATTATTACTATTTTTATTAAAAGTAAAAAGTTCTGAAATGATTTTTTTAACGTGCAATTTTGCAAACCTTGTGTAACTTCCATAATTAGAAATATGCATGTCTTCCACTCAATATTACTACAGTACAAGTTTGTTGTCAAATGCTAATTTTTATTTTATTTTTTGTGTGTGTAATCCTTCAAGTAACACTCTGCAAGGTAAATGCTTTCGTGCTCATATTCCGGTTTGTAGCGAAAGATTGTGACATTTTTGTGTCTTTAAGTAATGGTGATGAATATAAAATTATGACTAAAACTTTGTACATTCAAATATTAAAACATACCATTTTGTTTAACTCATTTATAATATTGGTGCTTTAATCTAACTATTTTCCTTTTTGCTTGTACTGTATTGCTATAACATTTAATGCTTTCTGCTGTATCGTTGTACATCCTTCTGATGTCTTAAGAGGCGATAACAAATATCCTGACTACAAGAAATCACTGTAGCTGTGTCGTAATGTTTACAGAGGTGGTTGCTCTCGATAAAGATCTTGTTAGACTGGTTTGGTCTGTTTACTTGAAATCTACTCTGCAAATAACGTTGTGTGTAATGTAACTTTATCTGGTGTTTGTGTTCCCTTTATCCTTAACTGGACAGGATAATTTGTTTTTCCATGAATTTGATATTTAAGTGTTGATATGGTACCTGGTATGTGGTCGTTTGTGGTCGTATGTGGTTGTATGTGGTCGTTTCTCATTGCAAATGCAAGAGGGAGGGATCAAGTGTGTCCAGAAATATCCAAACATTGTTTGTGTGAGCCTAGGGGGAGTGAGGGATGGGAGGGTTAGGAGGGGAGTCAGTTAAAGGGTGTGAAGACTCGTGCAAAAAGAAACGTCTAATGTCGGTAATCTGACCTAGTTTCGAATGAGGTGTAACAGAAGTGTTAGACACTACCATCGATCGCAGAAAATACACACACACACAGCTTGCTACCATCGGTAATTAGACACTAGTGTATAGTCAGTACATACAGCTGCATACAGCTGCAATACCCACATCACAGTGTACAAACACTACAGCGATGGACATCTCAGGTCCAGCTAAAGATAACAAGGTATCACGTTTTGTTACTGTACTGTCTGCATTTTGTAGCGACACGAAAACAAAACATCACTTGCAAGCAACAGAAAGTTAACTTTTTCAGATGGCCGCACACATTTTGGGACGAGTCTTCAATGCCTTTAAACAGTCCAGTTGCAGACATTATCACAGTTAAAGGGAAGACACTACTATTCATGTACTTTCATCTCCTACTGTAGTAATGGTTGTTCAATAATAACTCTATTCTTGTCACATAATCATAAAAAAAATGATCTTTTCTTGATGACCTAGATAAATCATGCACGTTCTTCATACATCTGTTACTTGTGTGATCATTGTAGAAAATAGATTTTTTCATTGGACTGGCAAGCCAACTGCACTCAAGTCTATTTCGCAGACACAGTAATGAAAGGTGATCGATGTCTTTGTACTAGCTCTTCCACAAATAACAGTGACTGACTGTAGGTGGATTTACTACATGGGAAGGATTGTCACAAAGTAAAACTGTCATAGACCATTCCAGTAAATTTATATCATGAATTATAGGGAGGAAATGCACAGAATCCAGCAGTACAATTTCCTGCCAGTTTCCTACTAATTCAACACTCACAGTCTGGTGGGTGTGTAGGCGGTTTTTTGGTAGGCGTTATTTTATCGTGAGAAAGAATCATCACAGGGCTTTTCCTTCTATGCTGGTACTTTTAAAGCAATATGTTATAAAAAAAAGTTTAAAAAATATGAAATTTGTTCTTTGGCAGTGGAATATGGGTTTCCTTTTGTAAAGAAGAGTCACTTCAATGGTATTGGCAGCAGAATCCAAAATGTACTGATTGTGTTAAAAATTTAAGTGTAGTAGACCTAAAGTTTGATTGGTGAGGGGAATGGGGAGGGGAAGGATGGGGTTAGGTCGACGTTAATGAAAAATGAATGTACAACAAAACAAGCTAACTAAAATCTACTTGGACTGTGGTATCCATTTGTTGACAGGATATATTGAATATAGGTGCAGGCATTTTGAAAAATCACAGCCTGATGGTGAAGTGTGTATATTCATTACTACAGTACATTCCAGCAACATTTGTCCAGGCTGTTTATCCAAGTTGTTTATCCAATATTTTTTTTGTGCCACAGATTTTAATACGGCATCCCGTTTGTTATCCTAGTTTTCTATTCCTCCTTCAGTACAGAGTTTGCCAGGTAGAAATAAATCTTCCCTGCAAAATATAATATCACACAGTAAATCAGAAAATTTCAGATTTGATGACATCTGATGCATGAGTAAAGAACCTCCTTCTGTGTGTGCAATTTTTTTGCCTGTATATGCTGAGATATATGTCATTTTCAATCCCGAATTTCGTTTTCATCCAATAAATGTCAACCTTCAACTCCAGTATATAAATTGCAGGTTGATAAAACGAGGCAGACTTAGTCATACCAGCATCTACTTGGCAGACTTATCTTCTCCCCAATAGTCAGTTGAAATTATTGAATATACTGGCAGTTCTATTGTCTTTGAGCATACTGCAACAGAAATCTCACATTGTAATGTACTGTACTAAATAGTCACTGGTAGACTTTGCCAAAGAGATAAAGCACAAAATTTGTTTTCTTAATGACTCATTCACTTTTAAACCTTTTTCCACTCTCTCCCCTGCTGTCTTTTTTTTTTATTGTTTTATTTTCTGTGTTTTTCTTTCTGTTCCTCAAATATTCCTCTTATCCTTCAAATAGACCTCTCCTTCCTTTCTTACGATTAGATTTTGACTCAAGGGTTACAATTGGTGAAATTAAGTTTTCATCAAATTCTTGTCATCTTGACAAATTAGCAATAGTTGTCAAAGATTTACTTGAAAATATTCTTCTATGTATTCTTCTAACTTTCATATTTTTGCACCGTTTTTGTAGTTTATATGTGTAGTTGTGAATGCACCTGTGAATGCACCACAATGTTAGCATTTGGGCCGCTTGTCTAGCTTTATTTGACGGGGAAAAATGGTTACAAGTAATTGTGTGTTCTGTATTTTGGGGTTGGTGTATTTTGGGGTTGGGGGGGGGGGTGGAGACACAGTTATAGTGTAGTAATTACCGTCAAATGTGCTTCATTGATTGCTCTATGGGTTAAAATGTTTTTCAGTATAATCAATATTTGATATTTAGGGATGACTGGGTACAAAATTAAGGTTGCAGATTTTACAGATTATTATCATCTTTCTTCTGTTAGTGCAGGTTGCATTATAATTACCGGTTATGGTGCTTGCGTTAAACATGAGCGGAACATCAATCAATGACTGGACAATCAACTACAATCACACAGATTTTGTTTGAGATATGTGTGTTTAAGATATGTTTAATATATGTTGACAGTGCAATACAAATTTGCAAAAGGAAAATGGTGTTAGATGTTGCCCTTGGTTACCTAGCTGTTAATTATGCTAATCTTGATCAATGAGGACACATTTCATTGCAAACATTAACATATTCAAATCCATCTGTATGTAGATGGAGAGACAACCAGTGATTTTGTTGGATATCAGATTATTCCACTCCTGACAAGTTCTGCCTCCATTTATTCCATAGGGGGTGCAAGGAGGGTACAAGGAGGGTACAAGGAGTCCAAATCAAAGTGTTGACTTCATTCAGTAGTTGGGAAGTTTACAGGTAGTCTTAAACATAAAGGAATATGATCAAGTCAGAAAATTGTCAAGGTAACATTCGGATGAATTTATGTCTGAGTTGATTAAAGTCTTCTTTTTTCTTTATTGTGAGTAGAATTTTTGATTATGGTGAAATATAAATTAGTCACAAAAAAAATGCATGCTCAAATTATGACACTAATTTGGGTTTGTTATTGTTGTTGTTATGCTAAGATAAACTGCAATGTGCACTTGATCAATGGTGATAAGTTTCATGTATATATGTAAAATTAGTCTTATTTTTCAGATTATTATTGGTGGAGGCGTGTTTATTTTAATATGTGATGCTCTGAGGGGTGGCTGATAAATAAAGAAAATTTTATATCACAGAAATTGAGTCTTCTAGTTTTATTTTTGAAAAAAACCAATCTATATACAGTACTACAGGAAGGAATGACATGAAAGAATTAATGCAAAGATAAACGCTTGATTTAACAGATGCTGAGGACACTGATGATATTCTCCCAATGAGGGTTACGGTTAGGACAACAAAACACGGCCAAAATTGATCACAATTAAATGTTGCTCATGACCAGGAATATCAATTGAATTTCTTGCCAGTTACTTGAAATTCCTTGCTGTCACCTAAGGTTCCTTAAAGTCAACCTGATGGCTCTTGAAATCACCTGATGTCCCTTGAAAGTCACTTGCCATCCCTTGGAAGTCACTTGCCATCCCTTGAAAGTCACTTGCCATCCCTTACTTTCACATGTAGTTACTTAAAGGTACTTGCAGTTGCTTCAATTCCTCCTCTGTTCTTTTTATATCCACATGTAGATCAGGAGACCATGTAGATCAGGTGACCATGGTGACCAGGCATGTAGATCAGGTGATCAGCTGATATTTCTGACACATCACTGATAGTCTCATATCATTGATTCCCCTTCACTCTCGGAAGCGCTCCAGTCTATTTTCTCTTCGCCGTCTTCACCGGTAGAAGGCAGGGTGATGGAAACTGCTTTCGGTTTTCGAGCATCCCGTCTCGGTTTGGTAGCGTTTACCTCCAGTGAATCTTCCGTCATTGTGGTACCAAATGTGGTACCCATTGCTCCAGTGTGTTGCAAGGTACTACCATGTCCCCCTAATGTACCCATGACAGGGAGCTGGCCTCCATCGGACTCACTGAACGTCCGACTCAAATATCCGGACTGTAAGAGGGCCTCCATGTTGATAGCATCTGGAGTAAGAGTCCTGGTACGCAAGTCACCGTCAGACAGGGCATGGGAACCATAAAGATCTGGAAACATGAAATGCAAAACAATGAAGATCACAAACTCAAAATGGAAAAGACAAAGGTTTACTATAATTAAGAATTGACAGAGTAAAACAAATTCAAGGTCACAAAAAGGTCGATGTTGCATTCATTTGCTTTAATATCTACCATGGTGCATCCATGTAGTTATCACAGAGAAAGTGCATAACCTTTCCTTGTGCAGTGCTATGTGCACCAATGTTTACGATGTAAACACATACGGTTCACCATGGTGAAGCACATAATGTTTCACACCCAGCACAAGTCTCATGCTACATTGTATAGTAGTAAATATCACACAGCTACAAGTTTAAAGCAGGTAATGTGCTTACAACCTATTTGACTTGAACCAGAAATATATTGTCAAATGAGGGGAAATGAGAAGAGGTGGGACTGTGGGGGGGGGGGAGTATGTTAGGGTGGAATTGTTTTATAATGAAATGTTGCCAGCTGATGTCGGGTATCTCTACCTTCAAATCATTAAACATAGTAAAACTACTGGTAAATTCAAAATGCAGTCAATTGAAGACGTAACCTCTCATCCTTTGAATCATAAAATACAGTAATTATTACTTCAGTGGCATAAAAATATGAAAAGTATTTTCTTAACAATCCTAAATGTATAGCTATAAAGGCTATATATTGAGCCTGTCTCTGTGAGTCTCAGGTAAAATCATCAAAACTATTTCAAGTCCAAGGAACAAAAAAACAAAGGGAAAATATCTCCTGATATCAATGTTGGATGTCGACCAATGATTAGATCAATCAATCAATGATCAATTGATCAATGAATGATTCGATTAATGATACAAAGTCAAGAGTATGTCATTGTTTGAAAGCTTTTTCATTTTATACATGACAGTATTCCTTGAATATTTCAGACCTATGATGTCTTTTTGAAAGATGGATTTCAGTCATGGACAAAATTTGCACTATGCTTCAATGAGATCAACTTCAACTTTGCAACGAATTTTGTTTTTTAGTAATGGTAAAAGCAGATATAGAGAAGATCTGATGCAATAAAGATTATCCAGATATGGTTGAGATTGTCAAAATAGGTTAAGATTTGTTCATTAGAAAGCACACTGGATATGTCCTGGGACAATATTAAAGGCGACCAGATAGGGGACAATCCCTGGATTTCATGTACTGCCATGGATCAAGTGTCCCAGGAACAACTCCTTAATTTTTAAAAAGGCTCAGAATAATTTAAATGTGGACAAAAGACCCGTTTTTAGGAGGACGTAATCAATAAAATGTGGGCATTTTACCACCATCCCTGAAACAGCTCTACAAAACATTGAGTGGCCCTAGAATTCCAATCTGTCTCTCTTAACACATATTGTGCAATACTATCCCCTGTTATGAACATGGTGTCAATATCATGTCACCCCCCCCAAAGTGTGGTCACCTCAGACAATATGGAATGACTTTGAAGGTTGTATGAATAGTAAAGTTGGTTGTCCAGCGAGCTTAAATGGAATATAAACTCGTTTTGCTGTAAATACAGAGTTGATCCTAGAAAAACTACATGACAGCCTTGGTTAGCACAAGAGGCATATTTTGAAAATCTCTCCACCAAACACCCACCCACTTGATAACCTCTGGTAGAGTGACTAGCATTCTGATGTTTGAGTTACATATGGTATACACATTGACAGGGCCTACTGAGATCAACCAGAATGAATTTTAACATTTTGAGATATTGATTGAAAACAATAACTAGTGTTAAGTTACTTTAAGGTAAAGCGAGCTACATAATTTCTCTCTGTGACACATCCAGTTTAATTTCTCTGTGAGATTTCTGTTCTTGTATCTTTGTTCTCTGTATTTGTGAAATGACATCATACCACACAGCACTTACATTCCAACACACTCACAGAGAGGTAAGCCAACCAGTAAAAATTTCACTTCCCATTCTTACAAAGAAACCAACTACCAGCAACTTGACCGGAAACCTGTCAAACTTAGCCACAAATAGACAAGCCTTCTCCCTAATCAAACCTCTCTGTGGATCATTAAGGCCTCTCCAGAGTGCATACCACAGATGTACAGCATAACAAGCTGCCTAGTTTTACTTAATGTAATATATACATCACTACCAGATCATAAAGGCCTCTCCATAGTGGATACCACAGATGTACAGCAGTAACAAGTTGCCTAGTCACTACCAGAGTAGGTATTCACGCAGGGTAATAATCAGATGAAGTGAGAAATATACTTAACAAACTGTTTAATATGCTGCCTTTCTTTGTTGAATAAACTGTTGAAGAGTCTTAATTTTCTTGTATACAGACAATAAGCTTCCCTGCCTGCTAACTAGGACTGAATCTAATGAAACTTGAGGTATGATACCTGGTTAAATGTTATGCAAGGTGCTACGGTCTGACTGGCAAACCCCTCCCTCACCCCCACCTCACCCCACACCTTCTTGCCCAGCAAGGTTTTCATGGTCCAAACAAGGGGCTAGAAAGCTCTGTGTGACAAATATTCCAGTCCACTTGCCTTGTGTGTTTTCTCAATAGCAGGCCTCATTGAATGAACACTACACCCAGTACAAACATGTTTTTCAATAACATCAGATATGAAGATGTTTTACTGAAAGTACTTTGGCCTAAAAATGCTGAAAATGTAAACAAAAAGTTCAGATTCCTTCGCTGCCTACCATCTGGTTACCCATGACAACCGTTTTATTGAAGGTAGTTTATTCTGAAATATTCTGAAGGTTTCTTGAGTGTTTAACAAATCCCATGGGAATCTCGCGTATAATTTGTACAATGTTTACCCGGCATTTGGTGCGTTGGTTTCGAGGATGGTTAAAGTAAACACCTGCTACAATTAACTTGTACCGAATACAATCGGTGTTCATGAACTTTGATAATTTAAGGTTAATCATTATATTTCTGCTGATACTTTACAATTAACTTCTAATAAAAACATGAAAACATTGAACAATTAAAGCAAGTACAGCTTGAAGGGGAAAAACAAATATTTCATTATTATTAAAGTTTTCAGGAAATTGACAGTATTGGAAAAATGTCTCTTGAAACCAAGTGTAGAATACATTACTTCTGAACTATTCAGAGATATCAGGGAAATATCTTGCTACTTTTGCCCAAATTATGATGATTTGTCCAATGGTACTTGTACTTCCAAACACCTCCTTTGATTTGGGTAAAGGTAGGTTGTTTTTTTTAAGGTTCTGAACACTTTTGATCAAATATTGAAGAAAACTGTTGAGTAACGTTGCTGCAATAAAAAAAGCTAAACTTTAAGACTTTAAGTTCATCTGCAAATTTAGAATTGCAGGAGAAGCAAACACACATTATGGTTGATGTTGATTCATTTACAAGACCACAGGTGGACTAGGGAAAGTTTAAAAATGACATCACAGAGGGTTTATATAGTTTTCTTCATTCGTTTACTTGTTTTTATCTACTTTCGATAGAGCTTGTAGTATTTTGGGTTTCTAAATGACAGTAGTTCCTACTTTGGAAAAATACAAATTCTTCAGACATACAGTAACAGACACCTCTTAACTGATTACCATAGCAACATGAAACTAATCTTGTAAGAGACAGATCCATCTCATATCCAATAATATGATGAGGACAAAGCCTTACCAAACTGTGTCGCTCTTGGGTCCCCAGTGTCTTCCTCTTGTTGTGATGTTTCATCGCTGGGAGGTTGTCGACTTCCGACTTGGATTACTCTCGGAGCTGCGATCTTGATTGCTTGTCTCGTTTCTACTCCAGAGACATCTTTAGGGCTTATTGAGCTGCCATCATTGCTTGCATCATCCACGTTAGTGTTCTCATCCTCCTCCTCCTTAGAGACTGAACTTCCCGATTCTAAGTCAGACATTCTTAATGTTGAACTTTTCTTTATAGCTAATTGACTGTTCTTGTTGGACATCTGAGGTGCTTCACCAGGTTCCATGGTACTCTCTGTCCCTGCCTTCACCTCACCGGGTGATTGCGGAGTGTCTCCATCTACGGCCGAGACTATATCATCCTCCAGAAGGTTGACCACATTGGCGGCCAGGGGAGGTCTTTGACCCTCGCTGACCTCCCCAGGGCTAGATGGATCCCCTGGTAAGACAGTTCTACCAGTTTTGGGGGGTAGTTGGTTCAGCCTTGTAAGGATGGCGACCACCGGATCGCTGATATCATGCCAGTTGGCATTACCCCTTATTTCACCCTCTTCCAGTGGATCCTGAGAAGATACCAATACAAGAAAAATTATCTATGGCAGTGTTGTAAAGATTTGTTTGTACCCATGGAGATAGTACAGTGACTCAAGTATATGATTCGACCCAAGTCAGGAAAATTACTGTATTTATTAATGTATGTATGTGTGTGTATGTATGTATGTATTTGTATGTATTTTAGATCCTCCTGCAAGCAGGAACTCGCGAAGAAGCCTCATTGGCTTTATCAAAGCCGCAAGCTGACCGAAGTCAGTCTCTTACATTCATATTTAACGTCCATGATTATGAATTGTCAATTGTCACAAACTCTGTAACCGAACGACATACATTAATCTTGGAGTGACTCGAACTCGGGACCATATAATTGAAAGTAATGACTCGACCCTTAAACAGGAAGTGACTCATTGCGGCAACTCTGATTCTCACCAAACTTGCAGATTAAGTGAAAGTTAGATTCAAGTCTGGAATTACAATTTCCAATAACATGATGATTTTTTTCAGAATTATTTATTATGATCTGTAAATGTAACAACAAGAGTGTGTGTGGTAAATAGATTCACCGCCAAACTAGACGAAATGGTGATTTTATTGGTGAACATGTTAAACAGATAATGGGCAGAGAAATAGTTAATAGTTTGCTTTTCTCCTACGGAACTCAACAACAACACAGTACTGTGATCCAGTGGCTAAAAGGTGGTGACATATTTGAAACTTATTTGTTTGGAAGATTATTGATTTGAGATTTGGTAAGCTAATACTAAGGTAGGTTTCTTAATTCAGGATAAAATTAGCAATTTTCCACACCTAAAATGATCTTCCAAATTGTTAACAGTCCAAAGTGACCAAAAATTATAACTCAAATTTTACCTACTGTGAAGCATCAGCTACAAGTCATTCAACACTTTTGGCTACTTAGTGTCATCAAATACTGCTTTCTAGCCTATAGATTTCATCATTATACATTTTAGGAGTGAATTAAGGAGTGAATTTAGGATTGAATTTAGGATTGAATTTAGGTGTGAATTAAGTTGCAATATCCGATAGCACGGTTTTGTCAACTACTTCCTTCCGTGGTCCACCCCTGCAGTGAACTCTTCCTCTGATCGTAATAAAACTCTAAAGGTTAATTTTGACACTTACATGAACAACTACTGCAGATTTAATCGTAAGAAAGATCAGAATCATGGAAAACAGCTGACGAAAGCCGAGATGATGAAACAGCGGTTCGGTTTTAATGTCATTCCTAATAGGCTTTGAACGAGGAAAATTCAGGCAGGGAATATAGTTTAATAAATGTAATGTAATAAATAAAAAAAAAAGACAGAGAATAATTTTTACCTGCACAACATCTTTTTCCAGTTCTTCTGTCTCTAGTAAGGTATCTGAGCTGGTAGTTTGAGATGCTTCCACTCCACTATGTACTGGTTTGACACCGAGTAGGTCACCTGGAAATTTGCATAATTGTATTATTTTTAATACATATTTTTTACGACATATGTTTTTACTGCATAGTTTTACCACATATATTTATGTGATTTCACTCCACAAGTATATGCATGGCTAAGAGACTCAATTTGAAGTAATTCAAATGATTTCTAAATTCCAAGCAATAAGTTAACAATTTTCGGTGTAGTGAGTTATTTTTACACAAGTCTTTTACTAACTTCATCTCTGATCTTCCTATATTTTTCTTAAAATGTGAATACCAGCAATACCTTGCAATAACACTTCAGGAACTTGGCCTTCACTTTGTTGACTAATCAACCATTCTCCGGCAGAAATTTCTCGTCCAGACGTCTCTGTGGCCGTGACGTCTGGTGACGTCGAGGAGGTGCTACTCTCCGAGCTTGGAGGTGGGGTCTCTTTGGTTTCGGTAGGAGGGGTCGGTGGGGGCGTGGTGTCGGCTTCAAGTGGCGGTGGAGGAACAGGACTGTTAACATAAGGAAAATAAAATAATATGGTATATGAAAACGCTCTTGACTTAAAATAAATCAACTGTTTCTGCATTTTTCATCATTATTACTTTCTTTGCTACAGTATCGATTTCTTTCCATCTATTCATCGCAAGACTGATATTTAATTTAGCAAGAAGTTACAGGCTGCAATTTTTCATCGATTTTGACCATGTCAAGTCATCTGGCAAAACAATAGAGAACGTGACATATGTTCCCCTTTTGTCATGAGAAGCAATCAATCATTCATCTGCCCGTCCAGCTGTCCATCCGTCCGTCTATCCGTCCACCCATTCAATCCATAACTGTTTTCACTACATACAACTGACCACGCACAATACTGAACATTGAACAACAAGGCCCCACCCCACCCCTGTCCCCACCCCCTTCAAACGACAATAATCCATTACTTAACCGAAAGACTTTGTAACTATTCTTTATTTATTGTTACAAGCAAAGCTGACACCCAGGATAATAACATACAGACACGACTACGTATGTTTTCCGTCAGCACTTTACAAATAACATTCTGTTCTAGAGAGGTATTCGTTTTAAGGTTGAATAAACTGGGTCAGAGAAGTGTTTATTTCAGCTTTTTTGTTTACCGAGGATACATCCGTTTTTTCTGCTGGATTGTCAATTTTATGCAAATTCATTCCTGAAAGGGTAGACTTGAATCTCCATATGAAACGTTTACATATTAACAAGTAATTTGTACAAACTGGCAGCTCAATTAGTGCCAAAGATAAAATCTTTCTTGCAACATGATTCCTTTGCAGAGGGGACTTAAAGTTGCTTCTTGCCTTACAAGAATGATTTGATTTCGATTTGATTTCTTCTCTAATATGTTACCTGAGGCGTGGGGTCTCTTCCACCAGTATTGGTGAGCAGGGAGGGGTCTCCTCCACTGTCAGGGATGGTGTCCCTACGGTACCCATACCTCCGGGCAACAGAGGAGGGCTGTCACAGGATGATAGAGGAGGGGTATCTATATGTCCTGCTTCACTTGAAAGGGCACTGACAGGTGGTGGTGTCGTTGATGGGGTACCTACAGGACTACCAGGAGCGGCCAGTAGGTCATCTGGAGAAAAGGAAATTATCACGGAATCGATACTATTATTATAAAATATGAAGAAAACCTTTTGTTACAAATATCAGATTTATGTGTTTAGATTTTGGAACCAAATGTTGTGATGAAGAAGTCATGATTTTCCCAAGGTGGACATGCTGCCCTTTGTATTGCTTTAAATCTTCATGTCCATAACATTTACAGACAACGAGAAAAATAGCAAAATGAAACCAAAACAGGAAACCAAAGTAAGAGGGGGTTAAAAAAACATAAAAAAGATGGAAAAGGGCTATTTTCTTTTTCGGAGTGATTACCTGGTTCTTCAGGAGGAATCTCAGATTCATTTTCTTGGGAGACATCAGAATAGCTCGGTTCTGGTGTTTGTAATTCCCCATCATGCATCACTGGAGGGGGACTACCGATAGGGGAGTGGGGTGGGGTAGCCTTGGGTGTACTCAACTTATGACGTGGTGAAATCTGAAGAATGCATAAGAGAGAGAATTCTCTATCAAGAGATAAATTTTCATGTCTGTTTATTTTAAACTCACGTCGCTCCTTGCAGCATTCTTCTTGTACTCTCTAAACATCACAAGGCTGAAATTTTTTTTAAAAAAATGAAATTTATGATAGGAAATTGTTTTTATCCGGGGGTTATCAAGATATTTTCCATAACACCTGATGTAAACACTTCAAAGGTATTACCAGTCCATACACAAAATCATATAGCTAATAATAAAGAAATGTAGAAAATACACTTTATGTAGAAAAAATGTATAAAAATAGAAGAAAATACACTTTACAGGTGGGCATATTCCAATCAGAAACAGAGAATCGTGAAAAGTTTTTTATAAAAATGCCTTCATAAACAGATTTCTCTGCCTAATATAATGATGTTTCTTCCTTATCTTCATGTACACATAACAATATCTGAATGCTGGGGATACTGAAAACTCCCTTTCACACTTAATTAGTTAATTATATTATGGTTATGCAGAGCTGCTTACGAAGCAAGCATTTGTTTTAAACATTGCTATGTACTATAATCTAAATAAATTTAACAAGCAAACAAACTTATAGATTTTTAATCAATAAGTTTTTGAAATGACATAAAAATTAATTTTTGGAGGTGTTGTACTTAAGATAAAAATTAATTCTCAAAGGACCTAAATGTCTATAATAGACACAGAAAGATAATGATAATGTGAGTAGGATCTTAGGATGTCCTCAGTACTAGCTGTAAACACTCTTATTTTAAAGTGGAACTTTGACAAATATAAGTAGAGAATACAAAATAAAAAAATCCATTAAATTGTTCACAAATCCATGGTGGAGATAGACTCAAACAGATGTAACACACTTTAATGATACAACCCCTCTACAACACTTCTACAACACTACTACAACACTACTACCTTCTACAACACTCCAACAACACATCTTCAAGACTACTAGAACACAACTTCAAGATTACTACAACGAAACTTCAAGACTACTACAACACGAATTCAACACTACTACCTTCTACAACACTACTACAACACTACTAACTTCAACAACACTACTACAACACTACTACAACACTTCTACCTTCTACAACACTACTACTTTCTACAACACTACTACAATACAACTTCAGGACTACTACAACACTTCTACCTTCTACAACACTACTACAACACTACTAACTTCTACAAAACTACTAAAACATAACTTCAAGACTACTACAATACAATTTCAAGATTAGTACAACACAACTTCAACACTGCTACAACACTACTACCTTCTACAACACTACTACAACACTACTAACTTCTACTACACTACTACAACACAACTTCAACACTGCTACAACACTATACTACCTTCTACAACACTACTAACCTTCTTGTGTCGTGGTATCTCGTTGTATCAACTTAATATACTGAATTCTACGCCCTGATAACTGCTGTTATGTCATTTTGTTTTATGATTTAGTAGGCATGTACCACCTGCTCTTTGAAAGCAGCTGGTTGTTTTTGTGTACCACAATAATACAACCGTAAATATGGACGTCAAACCGAACTCTATCATTCTAATTCATCATTGAACATTTGTGACTATTGTTCCATGTTTTTGCCTTTAATCATACTGCCTCACCAAAATAGGTACAACTGGCCAGTCTTGACTTAAACTAATACATCTGCTATGAAAGGGTTGAAGGCCTAGGATAAATGTTGCCTTCAGTTCCCCCCACAACCTTTACCCCACCCCCTCCCTCTCCCCTGTGATAAATTTCACTTTGCCAAAATTGGATCAACTAGCTGGTGATTAGCATAAGGAGCTGTATACAACAACAACTTTCACCAACAAAACTACAGCAGACCTTAACTATTAAAGTGTTGACATTTATCTTGGAAAGTTTCAAACTTTCACATGGATTCTAAACATTTGTTGTGCTATAACATTCCTGCTGTCACAAACCTCTTCCTGAAGATGTTGCGACTCCTGATCGACGGAGCGTAGTTGACTCCCGTCTCTGGACAAGCTTCTCTGATGTTGACCTAGCATCTTGGCGATGTCTTCCTCAAGCACCTCTCTGACCAGTGATGCTACAAGGTCAGAGTTCACTGGCTGACCGGCATCGACAAATAACTGGACCCCTCCACTGCCGATGGCATCCACTGATTTGATAGAAAAGTTGTAAAGATGTGCAATTAAGAGACTTATTTAGCATATGGTGATATTTACCTGTTATTACTGGAATCTTTTTGAGCTTTATAGAAATAAATTATCTTTGATTTTGAGTAACCTGTGCACATGTTCAAAGACGAACAAACTTTCAGTAATTCAAAATTTCTGAAAAAAACAATGAAAAAAAAAACGATTTTAACTAGTCCCAATCATGAATCTATGTACATAGCATGCATGTTATGGAAACCTGTTAGCAGAGATTCCGAAACCATTTATTTAAATGAGACAGTGCATTACTTATGCATATTC
>KN895985.1:19910-40291 GCA_000934455.1 Apostichopus parvimensis
CCTTCTACAACACTACTACAACACTACTAACTTCTACAAAACTACTAAAACATAACTTCAAGACTACTACAATACAATTTCAAGATTAGTACAACACAACTTCAACACTGCTACAACACTACTACCTTCTACAACACTACTACAACACTACTAACTTCTACTACACTACTACAACACAACTTCAACACTGCTACAACACTATACTACCTTCTACAACACTACTAACCTTCTTGTGTCGTGGTATCTCGTTGTATCAACTTAATATACTGAATTCTACGCCCTGATAACTGCTGTTATGTCATTTTGTTTTATGATTTAGTAGGCATGTACCACCTGCTCTTTGAAAGCAGCTGGTTGTTTTTGTGTACCACAATAATACAACCGTAAATATGGACGTCAAACCGAACTCTATCATTCTAATTCATCATTGAACATTTGTGACTATTGTTCCATGTTTTTGCCTTTAATCATACTGCCTCACCAAAATAGGTACAACTGGCCAGTCTTGACTTAAACTAATACATCTGCTATGAAAGGGTTGAAGGCCTAGGATAAATGTTGCCTTCAGTTCCCCCCACAACCTTTACCCCACCCCCTCCCTCTCCCCTGTGATAAATTTCACTTTGCCAAAATTGGATCAACTAGCTGGTGATTAGCATAAGGAGCTGTATACAACAACAACTTTCACCAACAAAACTACAGCAGACCTTAACTATTAAAGTTTTGACATTTATCTTGGAAAGTTTCAAACTTTCACATGGATTCTAAACATTTGTTGTGCTATAACATTCCTGCTGTCACAAACCTCTTCCTGAAGATGTTGCGACTCCTGATCGACGGAGCGTAGTTGACTCCCGTCTCTGGACAAGCTTCTCTGATGTTGACCTAGCATCTTGGCGATGTCTTCCTCAAGCACCTCTCTGACCAGTGATGCTACAAGGTCAGAGTTCACTGGCTGACCGGCATCGACAAATAACTGGACCCCTCCACTGCCGATGGCATCCACTGATTTGATAGAAAAGTTGTAAAGATGTGCAATTAAGAGACTTATTTAGCATATGGTGATATTTACCTGTTATTACTGGAATCTTTTTGAGCTTTATAGAAATAAATTATCTTTGATTTTGAGTAACCTGTGCACATGTTCAAAGACGAACAAACTTTCAGTAATTCAAAATTTCTGAAAAAAACAATGAAAAAAAAAACGATTTTAACTAGTCCCAATCATGAATCTATGTACATAGCATGCATGTTATGGAAACCTGTTAGCAGAGATTCCGAAACCATTTATTTAAATGAGACAGTGCATTACTTTATGCATATTCACTACTACTGTAGCACTGATGTTTTTACCATTTTCTTTTGCCGAAATTAAACTGTCGGCCGATACTGCTCCAATATTGATAGCAATAAAAAATATTAAATAGATGTAGCCTAACATTAAACCATATCTGTGTAAAGCCCCTCTTCATTTCAATCATTTCACTATTCATTACTGATCATATGTTTAACAAACATAACCCACAGCACTATTGTGATAAAGCAGATTTTGATTTTCTTAGACAAAAATATAAAACATACTGGGTGTGTGAAAGTTCTGTCAGTTCTCATGGCATGTTCTATCCCAAATACCGCTCGGGGCCAAAAACTTTAGTAATATCCGAACAGCTGACTTTATACGGTAATAAAGCTCCTCGGTGGACAGGTGTTGACTTGCGGCTTACAAAACGTGACTGTAGTTTTTAATGCAACTGTGACCTACATTTGGGTTAATATGCATCGTAACGATATTTTAGAATATTCATTAGTTTTCACTCCCGGAATCAGAGGCCTTATGAAAATAGGAATGTGGCTGTTTAGTATATTAGTATTGTAGCTGCAATGTGGCATAGTGTTGAGTTAAAACTTATGTTACATTATGGTATATACCACAGCTTATAAATGTCTGTTGGTCAAGAAAAGAGTGTGTAACTCCATTGATAGAAAGAAACAGCGTGGCATGGAATGAAATATATTACAAGAAGCTGGAAGTTTGATAAAGATGCGCTACTTGATTAGATCATGTCTTAACGAGAACCTTTTTGATATCATTCAGTTACCGGTAATAACTTAAATGATATCTACTGGCCATATCTTACAGATGTATTCTAGTGTAACACAGGATATCATCTCTGGTGTAACACAGGATATCACCTCTGGTGAAACACAGAATATAATCTCCGGTGTAACACGGGATATAATCTCCGGTGTAACACAGGATATCATCTCCGGTGTTACACAGGATATCATCTCCGGTGTAACACAGATAATCTCCGGTGTAACACGGGATATAATCTCCGGTGTAACACGGGATATAATCTCCGGTGTAACACGGGATATAATCTCCGGTGTAACACGGGACATCATCTCCGGTGTAACACGGGACATCATCTCCGGTGTAACACGGGACATCATCTCCGGTGTAACACGGGACATCATCTCCGGTGTAACACGGGATATCATCTCCGGTGTTACACGGGATATCATCTCCGGTGTTACACGGGATATCATCTCCGGTGTTACACGGGATATCATCTCTGGTGTAACACGGGATATCATCTCCAGTGTAACACAGGATATCATCTCTGGTGTAACACAGGATATCATCTCTGGTGTAACACAGGAAATCATCGTGACTTACCGGTATGACTGGCATGCGGTAATGATTCTTCAGGACTGACTGGTCTCTGTTCAGGACGAGATAATCTGCTGTGGAACTCACTAATCATCTTAGCCATCAACTCTTGCTCTATCCTACAAGATTAGAAACCATTCTAAATACTGTCTTGTTGTCTTTGAGATTGAATGGGGAGTGTAAGGTGGGTGTAAGTGGGGTGGGGGGTAGGGTGGGGGTTCAGGGTGTGAGAAGAAGTGCTGAATAATTTGTCTCATGAGCCAAGGAATTTATTACAAATTGGTAGACAAAATTGACCAATAGGGTGGTGATGATCTAAATATTAACATAAACTAAAGATGATCATTAAAACAAATTTTGCAGTTAAATACTTTGTTGCACAATGCTGAGTGAATTGGACTTTGACTTCAAAGCTTTGGTGTTATTATGTTGGAATAATATCTAATACGTATAACTGTTGTCAGAAAACTTTATTTTCAGACTTTATTTTCTAAGAGGTTATGCACTGAAATATTACAACAAACCATTTCTTTGTTCTTGTATGGTGTAATGAATCTGAATCTGAATTTTAGGACATGTGTAGTTTTGTTCATGACAGGTAATAGTAATAGTAGCATACCACTGAAGCCTCTATGTCAGCAGGGTTCATTGTTAAAATTGACTTCATTAATTATCTTATTTATATGTAAATCATCGACAGAATATGGAACGGAAATCATAAACGCCTTTTGAAAGTAAACATAAATATACGCTGAATCAATAATCCTTCTTCATCTAAACATCTGGAAGGAATATTTGTGTTTTAGTATGTTTTGTGTCTTTCCTGTATGTATATATATATATGTACGTATGTTGTAAGAGTGTATGTGTTCATGTATGTAGGTCTCACAATTGGTGACATGGGACAAAAGAAATTCCTGGTACCAGTTGTTGAATGATAGTGAACAATAGTCATGATTTCAGTGTTGATGCTTTCCACTTTGTGAAGCACCGTGGGCAGTTACTCGTTTCCTGGAGTAGCGCTATATAAATCTACATTATTATTATTATTTGTCCAGATGAAGGGTTAGACTAAAGAGAAATGTCACCAGCTGTAGCTAATACGATAGAAAATAGTTTCTTTTTGTGTGTGTGTGTACAGGTATATATATGTATACATTTATATAGTTGTACCAGGTATTTCATTCTCTGGTGTTTAGTGACTCTACATACCATTCTACTGCTCTGTGTTCTAACAAATCTCTCCTCTGTAGATGAGCTGCTATATCGTCAGACCTCGGCTGCTGGGGACGAGGAGGAGGAGCCTGAGGTGGGAAAGGGGGACCATGGTACTCCCTCCTCCTATTGTCATGGCCACCTTGAAATGAGACTACCCCAGATGAAGCAGGGATGTCATCTTCCTCAGATTCACTGAGCTATACAAAAGAAGTAGAGATTTAATTATCATTTTTCCATATAGAGATGTAGACGGTGGATCTTTGACATGAGCTTACATTATTCATGAATTCTAGATAAAATCAAACTCGGAGAATCCTTTATTGATTTGTATAAGCACAGTAGTTGTTAACTTTCAAAAAGAAGCAAAGCTTTTATTTCTCACGTGCACTTAAAAGACTCGAGACAAGAGTAATTGCACTATACTGTTCAGTAAATTACGATGCATCATTGTTTTTGTATGTACTTATCATTACTTGTAAAAGGTTTTTGACCTTATTGCATCCAAATATATTCGAATTGGCACAAGAATGTTACCAATAAAGATACCAATAATGGTAAAAAAAAAATTAAAAAAAAAAAAAATTCAAAGCCACTACCAGTTGCTTGCACAATTTCTTCTTACTTTGTAATGCTATCAATAAAAGTTATGATATATATCCCCATTAAAGGTATATCAAGCAATTTGATGTATATTCTTTGTTAAAATACAATAAAATTTCCATTCAATTGTGCTGACTTACATGCATGCTGAGCTGAGAGTTACCCAAAATCCCAATTTCGATATGAAAAAGAAGAAACAAACCCAACAAAAGTACTGTAAAAAATATATAGAATATTGTAAACTCAAATCAATATAATATTTGACCCACCTCATCTTGATGTATCTCATCACGACCACCAGGAATAACTTGAGATTCAAAATCCTAAAAATTAGATGAAAATATTACACATAAAACATTCATAAAAAGTTGTCTCACTTTAGTGGTTTCCATTATCTAATATTCTCTAATCTGTGTTATTAAAGAAAGATTGAGAATAGTCAACTGGTAGATATGTGATACTTTTAAACAACGTAAACTTGTGGATTTTGTAATCATCCAAAGACATATACAAAGACATATACTTGGAAAACGAACCCACGACTGTTTGATGGACTATCACGTACCAACACTAAAGAACTTGCCTAACAACCTATCCTTTTGAAATACTCACATTCATACATTAAAAGAGTGGTTTTATTAGACAATTCTCTTCTTGTATCCCCATCTCATATAAATTATTGCACTTTGGCTATATTCACCAATGTTCCCACATTTTCCAACAAATCAAACCCAGATGTTTTCCAGACCAAAAACATATTTTATAATGTATTGTGAATCTTACACACTAAAGGAGGACATGCTGTTAGCCTACCTACCTAACAATGGTAAATCTTGCAAACTGTATGCTAACGTGTATCGTTAAACTGAACGATTTTACGCAAAATTACATATCAACTTACACACAACAACACACACACAACAACTTACACACAACACACACAACAACATAACAACAAGTATAAATCCATAATCAACCCTTCTGGGGGAAAAAATGTTTTCAGAGCCGTTTTACAAAATGATAGACTACAATTCAAAATTTAAGAACTTTCAAGACCCAGAAAATACTTTTTATCATTTTCCCTACTTTTTCCCAACTTCATTCATACCGTGTGTAAACCATGATTTGCTCTGTGAAGTCCATACATGGTCAGTTCATAAATTTCTGAGATAAAAGTGAGCAGCATTGAGATGTCATCATCTCATGATAATAAAAATAAAATCACAAGGTTTTCGAAAAACTTTTGTGAAATCAAACTTTGTTTTAACTTTCTTGTACAACAAATGACATTTTCAAAACCAAGAAACAACTCTTTTAATTAAAATGCGCTCTAACTTTCAACCAATTTATTAAAAGTTGTAGTTTCTCCAGGCTGTGGATAAAAATACAGTCATTATTTGATTGCAAATCATCATGGCATCTCTACAGAACATGTTCCAGAAATAAATCGTGGAATGGGAGCTATGTACATGCCAAGAATAAAAACGTTTTTTTTTAAGTCAAAAATAAGAACACTTAACTCAGATTCCCATCTAGAAAACTCTCCTAAATACTTACCTCAAGAGGAAGCGGAGGAGGAGGGGAAGATGAGATGACTTTATCCTCTGATACGGAAGAGACCTCTGTATCAATATCAATCGGAGGGAGATGCTGTGAGGATAAGAAGAGGTTTTAAGGGATAAAGAGTTTATCCTAAGCAAGGAAACAAGTCACTTGAATTAGAATAGAGAAGTCTACAGTACTTTGTTTGTTGAGAGACTCAAAATACCTTGATATGTTTACATCTTGTTTGGTTCCTTGATGGGTTCCTTGATGGGTCCCCAGATGGGTTAAAGGAGTACATTAGAATGATCATTATCAACAAAGAATGAAGAAGATAGCAAGCCAGCTCTTGTTTTGTAAACAAAGAACTCTGTTTGGACAATGAGCTAGTGACAGATGGGTTTGAGAAGGTGAAGATGTATATTGGTGACTTTTGACATCAAATTACAGATACTTTGGAAGAGTGCTCTCTAGCTAGTTTAACCCGTAAGCAGTTACTGCAAAATGAGGGTAATGAGAGTGCAATCATTGTGTGTAGATGACAAAGTGATGAGTGCTCTAAAACAGCGGTCTGCAAAATTTTAGGCCCACCACCCAGGATCTTCTATGAGGAATGAGTCATGACGCACCAGACACCGATCCTTCACAATCTATATTCAGAATGCATCAAAGCTAGCTGTTTATGTTAAACAAGTCTCTCTCAGTAAACTCTGAAAACTGTATTATAATTTATCTGACATCTGAAAAAACTTCCATAGCTACCCACCCAAAGTATCTCCCGGCCCACTTATGGATCATTCCCCATATTTTGCAGACTGCCACTCTAATGTATGTCAGTACACAGAAACTTTATGAGATTTCCACAATGTCTTCCACTAAATATAATCACTTTTTTTTGCATTAGAGTCACCAACCAGACTTGTTGCAAAGTCTGCTCTCTGAAAGAAAAACTAACTATTCAAACTGTCAACACTTAATTTAGGCTGCAAACAGCTTTATGGAGGCCTTTTTACATAAATTTGCATATATAATTTGACATAAGGTAATAAACTTATGCTTATTACCAGCTGGATCTATGGGTGCTGGCAAAAACACAAATGCTTCATGGTGTCCATGTAGAGCAATGCATTCACATTAATCAAGGCCTCATAAAGGCTATTTTTAACAACAGCTAAAATTCCAGTGAATTTTGCTGTTTGCTTGTAGGATATAATTGCACTGGCATTTTGCCTGCCAGTAAAGCCACATCTTTAACTGTGGGAATTTGATTTTTAGGAAGAAACATTTTGATGTACTGGCATTTTTTGGCAAGATGCTAAAATTGTGAAATTCAAGGCCTGTAATCTTAGGTAATAAATAGTAAAATTAAGTTTGAAAATGGAGTTATGATATTATTAATTAATAATGCAAGTTGCATTAACCTTTATCTCTAGCTGTGGTTTCTGGCTGACCACGTTAACCACTGCTACATTATTCTGCTTCTGATGAGTGTAAATCACCAACGGTTCTCGTCTATCCCCTCCGAACCGCGGAGAGCCTAGAGGGATGGCCGTATCCCTGAGTCTATCGGCATTTGCAAGGTATCCTGAAAGCAAAGAAGGATGTACACATGTTAAATGTAAATTCTAACCATTTTGTAAACCAAGATTTAAATTCACTTTTCCTTATTAAATGTTTCCGTGACTATATTAAATCTGACAAAAAATACAGATATGATATTGTCTTTTGGCAACTGCTTGTGTTTACATCTTGCAAATTGTATTTAAATCTGCTACAAACTAGTGGTGTCATTCACCATCATTAAAAGGCAAGTTAAGGTATCTGAACCTGTTACTTCACTTCACCAAATTTGCTAAAAAAAGAAGAAATAAAGATGAAATTAGCCAAGACACATTTAATATGTGGGACACAAACACAGGGCCATCCAGAGCCAGGTAGGGCCCAGAGACAGTAACGCCACCGGGACCCCCTTATCGATGTCTTATCCTTTATCCTATAATTCTTTGGGCCCCTATCTGACCCCAGACTGTAGTGCCTATCCCCCCCCCCCCCAAAACCAGGTCTACACAACACCTTGTGCATATAATTCAATGCTTGATAACTAGTTACGAGGTGTCAATGTACATTATCTTATCTTCACCTGTTGATTAATACAGTACCCCATCTATGAAGCAAATTCTGACCAAAATGCTGTTTAAAGGACTACGTAGCCCAGAAGTAAAAAATTGGAACAAAATTCTCTTTGAAAATGTTCTTTTCATCCAGTTATTTGATTTAGTTTAGGTTCTTTGCCATGTAACTAATAAATTGATCTCTAAACTGATCCACTTTAATAATAGAAGTTTTCAACTTCACTCTATTTATTAGAAACATTTAATTGAATTCAAACAAGAACCATTTAATCCCTCATCTCGTTTAAACCCTTTATCTCCCTCTTCCCATCCCCCCCCCACATCCCCCTCCCCAGCCTCCTTCATCAGCCAACCTCCTGTTCCTAACCCCATTCTCACAGCCCTCCTCATACATAACTGGGAACAAATCATACTTTGATAGACTTCTTCTTGACTTTCTTCATTTAGTGGTGACATCGTTTGTCCAGCGACTGGTCGTTGCACTTGTTGTACCTGAGGTTCCGTGTATCTCAAACCAGTTTGAGTTTGAGAGGCACGCGTGTTTACTGCCGGATGCAAGTGAAAAAGATAAAAGCAAATAGGATAATATCTTAATTTGAACGCACAATCTTGTACCGGTCAGAGGAGAGCTATTTGGTCGTACAATGGTCCCAAACATTTAAAAGAAACCTTTGCTTTTTAGAGGAACAAGGTTTTCTTGCCCTCCTAATGATTCCAACTTATGTTTTATATTTTTACCATGCTATATTCAAATTAAAAAACAATTATTTTAACTTAATATTACAGTTATTAAGAATACAGTTATATCTTATAATACCAATACTAATAATACAATACTAATACTGATAAATAGTAATAAAATACTAATACCTTATTCATAATACACTAATAAAATTAATAATACACTAATACCTTAATTCCACAAGATATGATAAGAAAAGGGTCTTTACCATCTTTGGAAGGGGACATCTTGACTCGTTTGGTCTGGGGGCTCTGGTTAGCTATACGGAGGTAGGGCGCATCCCGGAGGGTTGACCTCTGACCTTGGAAGAGTAAGCTCTGGCCGTAGATCCTAGATAGGTATCTTTCATCTTTGTAGCTTTCAAGAGGTCCAGAGGATTTTATTGGTATCTAGAAAAATATAAACAATATTAGGGCAAAAATTGTGAAGGAAAGAAGAACACAATGAACATGATACTGTTTAAATCAACATCATCATTATTTACAATTAGGTTAGCGACAAGTAAGAAAGCAAAGAAGAAAGAATTGAAATCAAAAATAAACTTCATATTCAATTTCAATTTTGTATAAAAGATTGAGACCCTGACATTAAAGGCAAACCTTAAATGTCAGACCCTTTCATTTTTTTTCAAGTAGGTAGGCAGTTTGTGAACTGCCTTTTTTATCTTCAGTTTATCATTTTGTTTCGTGATACTTCACAAAATAATAATGCTGAAAGAGTTTGAGTCTAACATAAACACCAGTCATCTAACAAAAGGCACACCACTACCATAGAGGACAGTAATATTTATCTTGACACAAAAAGTGCCAAATCCTACAAAAATCAAGACTTTCAAAGTTTTACAAAACTTGTAAGTATAGTTAGAGAATTTGGACACCTTCACATTTCAGTTCCAAAAAACACAGCTGACTGTGTTTCCTTCACTATATCAAACTTGAAAACATCTGACATCTTGGAATTTTCCTCAAAGCAAATTTGACATGGTTAACCTTCAGTTTACCTTTCAGTGGACATAACATTCTCAAACATTTTGAACAGGAAACAGGATAAAACTAACGTATATCTTGCTTCTTTCACAAATTGACAACAATTCAATTCAACAATTAAAAAACAAAAAAACTTTGACTTACCTCCTTATCTTGCGGCTTTCTCATCTCTTTCTTCTCTCTGGCATCTTTATATCTAGATGAGGCTGTCTCCTTGGTAACCTTACTTACTTCATCATCGGTTTTTGGCTTCCTGAGACCTGTGTCAATCCTGGCTGTGATTTTCTTCTTTACCTGTTTGGTAGATTTGACCTTATCTTTGGCGGACAGTTTTACCTTCTCAGACTTCTCGGGAGAGAGTTTGGTCGGAGGAGAATGAGGAATATTAGACTTCTGTCTCTGATGAGGATGATGATGAGTTAACTCCTCCTTTGTAAATGAAACAAAAATGATATTCCACTTTTTGATTTGATATTAGAGATTATTTAACACTAAACAATGAGGGATAAACAATAATGTGCGGTGAGGGAGAGTAACATATTTTACGGGAAGGTAAAAGGGGCAAAGTGCAGTAATTGTAGGATGTGGGGGGGGGGGGGTGAGAGAGCCAATTTCCTCCATATGTATGTATCACCTCATCTTGATACTTGATACTGAAATATGATGTAATGAGTCTTCAAAATTAAGAAAATGATGCCTCAGTACCTTTGCATTCTCTCTTTGTTTATATCTTCACACTTTTCATTCTTCATTTACTTTATATATATATCTATATATTTCATTATATTTATATATATATTCATAAAGAGCTGGTTTCTCTTGAAATTAATTCACTGGAACAGAAATTGTGTTGTGACTTATTGAGGTATGAGGTCCATTCAGGTATGCACGGTTCTGTACCTTCTAATAAACTAGCACCTCCCAGCTAAGAAATGATTAATTAGGGGTTGTGCCGTCATCTATAAGGGGGCAGAATAGCTCAGTTGATAGAGCGCAGGACTCGTAACCCTGACATCACTGGTTTGTATCCTGTTTTTAACAAAATATATTTTGTTGTTGCTCTTTTTAAGTTTATAAAAAATACGAACAATATCATTATCAAGATTTGAGTGCCTCTGAATTTACCTTGACTTGAGAATCAACGAGAGTGATGTAGTCATCCACCAACTGCCTGAGCCTTGTCTTCTCAGCTGAATCGCTAATAAAATGAAGAGGCAAAAATATCTTGTAATGATTACCCAGGTTTACAGACAGTTTAAAATATAATTGGAACAGTGCGATGAAAAGAATATTGATGCTATATTAAATATTTGTCCATTATAGGAAGCCCAATCTAGGAAAAAGCCACAAACTTTCAAAGGTAATTTCCAGCAAGAGAATAAATACACAGTTCTTGGATCCATACATGGACGTTGATCAGAGCAGCTCTAAATTTGTTGAATTAATACTGATAACTTCTTACACAAAAAGTCTCAAATATGAGCAAATTCTATCAGCGTTTAACACCTAAGAGTGATATAACAGGAGGAGTTTGTTGTCATGGTAACATCCAGTTTTACAATATTAATACATATAGATATTGAGTCTTACCTATCAGCATACATAGCATCTACTGCCTCATAGAATTCTTGCTCCTTCTTTGACCTCTCAACGACCTCTAGATTAGATTCCAAACACATCCTTGAAGCTTGGACTCTTTTCAGCAGGGTTTCAGCCTGTGATATCACTTTGGATGGCTGTGCTGGACCACCGTGTGATACGAAGTGAGTGTTGGTAGGGTCCATCTCGGTAGCGTATTGTCGTGACGGGGTAGTAACAGCAGGCCCATGGTCGTGCTTCTTCTGTAAGAAGAGAGGACGTTTATCAATTAATATGATAATTAAACCCATTAAATGTTGACTTTACAGCTAGAGTATAATATTCTCTGATATGGCATAAAAACATACTGTTTAGCATTGACCAACTCTCCATATGAACTGTTTAGAATTGACCAACTCTCCATATGAACGCAAGTGAATATAAGCAATTTTATTGAGGCATACTACAACAGCACTTTCAGTCTATTATGAGACACACAAGGTGCTTATAGTGCAAAATGTTATCACTAAACCATTCCCTGACAGACACAGAATAAAGTAAAAGAAACTAGTGAGAGGTAATCAAAAGTGGGAAATGATGAAGGAACACACCCATGTGAAGTAGAGCAACCCAATGCTATTCCTAAATACTTTGGCTATGTACTTAAAATTAAACTTGGTTCAGGTTTCTACTCCAAACAATTAAATTTAAATTAACCAGTCTTTAAACCTTATAAAAGTGTTGACCTAACAGCCAATCACAAGCTAGTGCAAGTAGAGTAAATTCATCGTTCAGTTATCTAGAGTGTCAAAATGTGGAACAAAGTAATATATTTTGAGTAACCAGAGTTTCTTGGACAAACTCTGCCAGTTTCATTTTCAGATTGACGGTGATCAAGTATGGAGTATATTTCATCGCAGGAGTTATCTATACATCCTCTGATCTTTGGTGTATTCAGTCTTCGACACCAGCTCATTGCAGAAAGCTTGAAATATTAAAAACCTAAACCTGATATGAGAGGTTATCTTAATATATCTGAAAGATGCTGATAAAAAACTTAACCCCAAAAAACAAAAAACAAATCACAAAATACACAGAGAGGAACAAGGTTGACTGCCTTATTGTTAATGAGAGATGAAACTGTAGATAAATGTTTCAACTTTGGAAAACTTTACAACGCAACCCACATTTTTTTTGTGACCCACTTTGGGGTCGCGCCCCATAGTCTGCAGACTGTCGGTATAGATCTCATTCTGCATGTAACATTCCAAAATAAATTTACTGCTATACTCACATGGAGAAATGTTTCTCTTTACAACAATAAGCTATATATCTGGTACAGCTAATCATACTATGAGTCCACTTTTCAGATTGCAATTTCAGATTGCAATAATTAATGTTTTTCTTTCTCTGTTTCTTTGAGCAGCACTACAGACTGCTTTAAGTTTATTTATAACATCTGTGAGGGTCATTAGAGGGTCATTAAAGGGTCATTAGAGGGTCATCTAGTTTACCATATATGCATCCAGAGGAGGTGGGGCCAGTCGCTTCTCCTGCCATCTCTGTAACTCCCTTTCTGCAATCTACATGAAAGAAAAGAAGGAATCGGTGAGAGGCTACAATCTAGCATGAGGGTAAAATAAATGAAGAAAATCACTCACTTTAACGAGCATTAGTTACTTTTTTAAGAAAAATCATCTGAGAAAGTGCCTGGCTATTTAGAAACAACTAAATTTCACTGACCTGTGATACAGGAGTGGATACAAGGAAAACTTTAGAATGCTTGCTTCACATGCTGGCATTCCCTACATTTTACCGGTTGTTTTCGTATGTCACTAAAGTTTGTTTGTAATTCACTCTCTATCGATACTCGTCTTCCGGGCCCATACCCGAGAAATATTGGCTCTGTCACTGATACGCAGAGCTCCAATCATTAACGTTACATCGTGACTTTGTCAATGAGGTCTCAATGATGGAGTGTCTAGTGCAGTATATCAAGTCCATTCGATTCATTGACTAATACAGATACTGATTCTGACTGACACTCTCAGCCACAGTAGCCTTAGCTGATGACTCTGTGTTAATTAGATCCCGGTGATGCTGGGTCTAGTGCGGTATCACCCCTCCATAGTGTTCATTGGATAGAACGGATAATGTATGGTTTTTAGTAAATAAAATATATAAAAAAAAGAATTTTTTAAATTACAGAGCAATAGATGGTGTTTCCATCTTATTTTGTCATCCAACTAACATTACCCAAGTATTTTTCATCAAACTTTCCACCTCTAATTTCTTCTCTCTTTTTTTGACAGAAGCAATAAACTACCTGTTTCGCTAACCCATCTAGGTGCAATGATCTTCAGCCTACTGTATTTGTTTGTCAAACCAGCAACGAAATAGGTGGGAGTGATATGTTCACCTAATCAATGAACACAAGGGATTGTTCATCCAACATTTAAATCCTTCTCTCTGATTATAATTATCTTCAGCAATGTCCCAGTTGATCATTTGTTTCTTCCAACGCATTATTGTTATTCACATTTATACAGTAGTATATTAGGCACATGGTACAAAAAAAACCACAAAAAAAAACAGGTCAAAATTTCAAATCTGAAAGTAAATCATTTCAAGTTTAAAATCAAAATTCTTTTATCTAGAAATTTCAATTTTAAAAAAGGTAAAAATTCCAACTTCTTAAGCTCGAAAAATTGTGACAGTAAAGGTCGAAATTTCGACCATGTCCTTTATAAACCACCATACTTTCATGACTTAAACATACATCTATAAACCACCATACTTTCATGACTTAAACATACATCTAGATGTAATCAAAAACGTCGGGTTTCAAGTATTTCGGTGTTTCCTGATTAGTTGAAATAGAAATGAGGTAAATAAATCCTTTCCTATGGAGTAGAAGTGAATAAAACCAAGAGAATTGTAATTCATTATTCTACTTTAACACCCACTAAAATGCAAATCTGGTCAAAAAATGAATTAAAAGATGCCATCGAGACATTCAGAAGCAGTACTTGAGAAACTCTCGCTTAAATTGTGTCTGATATTTATGTCCTCTGAAATTCAAATCACAAACATGCTCGGACGTTTGAGTGACAGATACATGCTACGAGATTCATAATGTGGGGCTTACTGATATCACATTTTTTGGTCCATGATCTAAAAATCATCCTCTTCAGGAGAAATGCAATCCACATTTTATTCCTGATGTATTGTGATATTTTCAATTATTATTTTTTTAAATTTTTTTTTTGTCTTCAGAGATTTATTTCCTTAGGTGTCTATTCATGCATTGCCACTAGTGGTGGATATGTCTTGCCATGACAGAAAATGGTGCCAAGGTAGCATATGTACGTGGTTTGAAATTTGGAAAGATATTTCCTTCCAGTGTGTCATATCATATGATGAAATACCTCCACTAGGAACGACAGTATAGGCTTACCCTCTCATTTCACCCTTCCAAGCCATCATGTATCAAAACAGTACATTTCTAGGACAGACAGATGCAAGCTTAAGAAGAAGAAGAAAAATAGTTTCTCGGCATGTCAATTTAATCGTCCTTCGGCTTGCTTAAAGCAATCCACCGAGGGGAAAAGAAAAGTGTCAGAAAGGAGAGATGGAAGGTCTAAATAAGAAGCAAAATATTCATTCCTTTGTAATTTCATCCCTCGTCAAAGATTTCATGAGTGTTGTCTTTCCTGACAGGGTACCCACCTTGCGAGTCTCTGGGGTAACGGCTGTTGGATGAGTCCGAAAGTAGGCTGTGGCTGATGGGTCTGGGAGAGCCATATTTGAAGATATTGGAGAGGCTGTGCCAGGAGGGTTGTTGGATTTATCCTGAAATATGGAAATGGAAATTGAATATTTATGTCAGTTGTCCAACTTTCATTTCTATATCAGGGTGGTATGGAAGAACTTTCAATTTGGCAGGTCTTGACTGACAAAGGAAAAAACAAAACTTGAAAATTGCTTTAGACAAATGCAAATTGACTGAAATAGTCTGTCTAAGTTTTGGGACCCATTGTCTACTTCAGAGTGACAGAGATGGTTATAATCTGAAGGAGGAAATATCAATTGATATGTCATAAATGTATGGTTTTATTCCAAAAAAGAAAACAAAAGAGGCACATCACAAATGCATTCTTCTCATCATTTGTGGCATAATTGGGATTCTTTTTTAGCAGGGAGGCCTGGAGAGGCAGGGGATGACAAAGGGGAGGGGGAAGATTTAGGCCGTAGAAGGAAAGCAAAGTATATATAGCAGGATGTGTCAATTCACTCATTCTATATTCCATATTCTTTTCTTCTTCACAGTCTTGAGTTAATTATGGGCAGGTCGACTTTCTGTCAGGAAGGGTACAGGTTTCAAGAGGATATTTGGAGCAAGACAGTCAACTCTCTACTATCACAGATTTCTTCATTTTAAAGAGGAGGAGGAAGGAGGACAAGAGATGGGAGACGAAAGAGTGACTATTGGAACAAGTCCAAACGCTGTGACAAACATCAGGATACACTGTTTAGTTTAATAGCAATGATCTATTTCCTGGACAGGGAAGGGGTTGATAACACAGGGTCCACATGCAATCTACTGTTGATGCACCCCCCCCCTCTCCCTCCCTTCCCCTATCCCCATCCATATCCAATTAAATTGAAACGGTCATTGGATCGCACCAAACCAGGGGTAACAACCAGAATCGGATATACACACAGTTTTCAAGGTTTTCAGGTTGTCTGCCTTAGCAATACTATATTTGACAGAAAATGTTAGTACAAGCAAGAAAAGAAAAGAAGCCAGAAGTTTTGACATATGTAACGAACATTTCCTTTAAGAGCAAGATTGACTTGTCCCTTCCAATAAAATTGTAAAGAGGTACCTCAAGTTTTCCGGAAACATCTTTTCTTAAGGCTTCTATTTCCTTCAACAGTCGGTCGGCTTGTTCCTCTGCGGCCTGAGATGTTGATGTCCGAGAAGTCGTGATCGTTGGATTGCTGAGAAAGAGAAGCAGAGGAGAGAAAGAAATTTGTTAAGGAGGATGACAAAATGTATCCCGGAACACAGATTTGTCATTGTCAACTTGAGTTTGCAAACTACGGTGGCTCTTAAACACATACAATGATAACCGTCGACTCCTATCAAAACTCTAACTTAACAAAAACATCTATAGTCTCGAAAAGTCAGGGTTACTGTTAGTACACAAGTTTGTCAGTCTCATACAAAGTGACGGATGTAATATGAGACTTTGGCAACAGCAGTACGTGTGAATCAAATACTTAATGTAACGTATATACCTTGGCAAACAAAATGGTAATAACAAACTTACTTGTTTGCTCAAGAAAATGAGGAAGACATATTTACATTGTTTCAGGATAATAGGACACCATGCAAAAGTACCAGAATTTTTTCCCCTGACGTTTCAATCAACTGAGTCTGTGAGAGGGCCCTCGATTACAAAGTTTACTACTGCATTGCTGACGAAGCTAAGCGGAATTGGAAGTGTGTTATTGTCTGTGCTGCATCATGTGTTAATGCCGCCACCTAGCTAACATAGGCTGGCTATATATAGGCCACTTAAATAATGCTACAAATCCAGGTCAAAATGTTTGCGCTCGTCGTCAATATTGTTTCGTTTCTAATCAATATTTTCGTTACATACTAACGAGGCCTACTGTCTGAAAATTATGTCTATATTTTGTGTCGAAACTATTTTGCGAAGTCAAGATTTATGATGTTACCCGCAACGATCGACGTAAAAAAAAATATATAAAAAAGAAGAAGATATTTATGATCGCGTAGGTCATATATGCACAGGTGAGTTAAAGGACATGATACAAACAAACACTCTCACAGCAGTATGTGGTCGTTAAATAATAAACAAAATATTACAAGGCCCGGTGGAATAGAAGAGACACATGTCACTACAAATATGGCTAAATACATTAGTCTTGTGCATAAATATATACATTTTTGCATGGATGATCGACAGCCAAGATGAAAACTACAATATTTAGACCTCGTTCAAGCAGCTGTCCTACACTTATACTTGACTGAACTTTACATCTACAGTTGTATTTACGAAGGTTATAACTGGTAGGTGTTCACGTAATCACTTTGTGAATTTTTTTTTAGTATTTGCTGTTTGGATTCTACCATTTTGGTTCGGTGTAAAGTTTTCTTATTAACCATAACTGCAATGCGTTCGAGCCGATGAATGGCCAATGACAATCTTATAAATGTTCTGGACGTAACTTACATTGCCATTGTATTCCGTGGAAAGGAACCGTATTGCGCTCTGCGAACCTTTATACGGTTGTTATTGGTTTGTTTCGCGAATTTTCGTAACGGTTTCAAATGTAGGTTAATTTATGAGGTATCATGTAAAACAAGAAAGCAAAGCTACGATAACACAAGGGTAAGTACCCCCTCCCCCTCCCCCACACACGTACACACAGAAAGAAAAGAACCCTTCACATTTTTACTGCGACAAGCCTAGTTTGATTGGATAATCAGGAGAAAAGCCTGTTGCTATATTCGTCGATCATAAAAGTGTTAATGACTCCCTCCATACATAAACTTTATCAGCTGCCGCATTCGGAGTAGGACGCCAGCTCGCAGCGTGCAATAATACACGGAAGTATATATGTCGTGGCGGTATACGCTTCAGTTTTACACAACGTATGAAACAAAATACTGTCTTTTTGACAGGTGCCTGAGGCCGTTGCATGCTGAAGTAACCTTCATTGCGCAATAATATGTGACGTCATGTAGTAGGGACAGCACATCGAATTGTTCTTCATAATACCATCACAAAATATACGGACTAGAGAGAGGAACAATTGTATATACTTGGAAGGACTATATGCCATCCAAATGAATTACTTCTGATACGGTATAAAAAAAAATGTATGTATGTGTGTATGTATGGGTGTGTATGTCACAGTATGTGTACGGCCAATAATTTGACCAAACCTGCTGATTATTATTAAAAAGAAGATGACAGTCGATCAAGTTTAAGACAATCAAAGAAAAAATGAAAAAATTCCACTTTCCTTTTCGGTACATGTTTATCTCGATTTTGACCAAACAAGTGTCTAGATGACATTATTTTCATAAGCGAAGTAAAATAGTAATTTATTCTTAACAGTAACATACTTTTTTAAACAAAATCTCAAGGAGTGTGCCATATCGTTTTCATTAATGTTTATTTGAGTATTATTGTCAGATATGATTGGCGGCCAAATCCAAAGACATACCCTTTCAACAACGTATTTCAGTGTACACCGATGCGTAGTTTAAACATGTGTCCTACTTTTAATCTAATAGCCACCGTTCGTCGTAATATGTTAATAATGCAGTAATCCGTCTATCTATATGCATATATATAGCCTATATATGAGTGATTTATATCCAAAATTTACAACACTGAATATCACTCGCCCCATATAATACCTATACATGTCATTATTAACAACTCCTATAACCAAATTTATTTGTACGTGCAGCAGCAGTGGTGTTGTTCCAACTTCTTTCTCAAGATAACAACAACCCGTCGCTGTGATTTTTATATATGTAAGTCGATCTGTGTGTATCTCTTACAGTAACAACACGACACAAATACCGCATAATAAAGACTAAAGATAGTGAAATATAATCTCAGGATTTGATTGTTACCATGAGAACGGCAATATCTTCTAGACTAAAACATCACCGCAAGGTAATAGCTAAGCTATAAGCTATAGGCCTAGAAAACGGAATGTAAAACGTGATTTCCGTTTGTTTTTTGCATTCTGTCTGCGAGTCTTCCGTAGCTGGTTTTAAGGTACAGACGTGTATGCTGGGCACCGAGCTTCTTGGTTTCATCAGAACAGAACGACAGCTCCCTGGTCTGAAACAGAGAGTCGACCAACCCACCCTGATCTGAGCAGAGAGATCTTTAATGATTCGATCCCGCCTTGGTCGGAAAGCTATATGCTCGGTAGGAGAGACGTGACAAAAAAGGCCGTTGCTATACAAACAATGTGTTATTCTCCCCATTTTCTTTATGCATGGTAAATCGTGTAAAAAGTCCTAAGTTAAAACTTGCACGGATTAAAAATCTACATGCAAAGATACTCGTAACATGTGTAGTTGGATACGGTTAAAGGGAGTGAAGACTCGCACACAAAGAAACGTCTGATGCCGGTAATCTGACCTAGTTTCGAATGAGGTGTAACAGAAGTGTTAGACATCACCATCGATCCCAGAAAGTACACACACAGCTTGCTACCGTCGGTAATTAGACACTAGTGTACAGTCAATACATGCAGCTACGGTCAATACCACAACACAGTGTACATAGCAGCGATGGACATCTCAGGTCCAGATAAAAAAAAAAAGTAACAAGGTATCACTTTTCATTACTGTCTGCATTTTGTAGCGACAAGAAAAAAACTTCACTTGCTGCAAGCAACGGAAAGTTATCTTTTTCAGAGGGCGGCACGCGGTTTGGGGCGAGTATTCAATGCCTTTAAGTAGCCTAAGACTGTTTGTACTACAGTCACGTGCAGCTTTCTTTCTGCCGCCCCCAGTTTGATATTGGTCGACAAAATCCGGTCTGGAAAAGGATGAATTTCAGATTCTGATCACAGACGGTACAACAACAAGTGATGTGAAATCAGCATATTGAGGCGATATTATCCTGAACCAGGAAAAGTGTTAATGAGGGTGTCCGGGATTGCACGTACACAGTGTATAAGCTTCAGCCTTGCGCGCTGCTGGAATATCTGGACCAAGGGAGTTGTGCATGGCTCCCTAATCTAGATCAACATGCAGGGAGGGCGATACTTTCAGTACATCAGCATTAATCAATACCTCTGGTACAGAGGTTGTCGTTACTGACCTCGGTATAGGACAACCA
>KN895988.1:11728-29884 GCA_000934455.1 Apostichopus parvimensis
CTACCTTCCCAACTCCCAACATTATAGAGCATTCTTTGGAACACTGAAATTATCATTAACCATTTTAAACCCATCTTCTTCCTGGTGATCTCTCTTTATGTCTCTTGCAAACAATTTCATTGCACATTCATTTTAAAGCTGATATATGTGATCTGTTCGACCACTTTCAAGACTTCTTCTTAAAATTTAGCTCGGCAAGTTTTGGAAAAATTATTACTTAGTGATCTGAAAAAAAGACGTTTTTTATCTATTTGGAAATCCACACGTGACTCAAACACCGTCCTATAATTTGAAACGTTTTACACATGCGCACGTTGTGCCGCCTTTTTTCTTAACTTAACTTTCTTAACTTTCGATAATTCTGAGTCACCGCAAAAACTTAATACGACGTTAGAACGGACAGAGAAACGAGAAGGTTGGATGTACTTTCAATTCCATCTTAAAAATTATGTGTTTATTAACGCCAAACAGTTTGGACCATCAAATTTGACTATCTGCTCGAACAGCTGCTGGAGTATGTCATTAACACGCCGTGTGTAATGACTATTTAAATGTATGAATTAGCACATTACAATTACGCTGGCAAACATCACCATATGGTCTAAAGAGACATGTCGTTAAGTGCACTCTACAAAATGAGTTTTTTTAATCTTGAAGTCGACGGTGCATTTTCTACATAATGAAGACGATAGGCTGATCACCGAGCATTGGGCATGTTTCCATATCAATCACATGCTGACTTGACTTCATAACCCAATTTTGTGACACAAAATTTACAGGAGGCACGTCTATTTCACTTTTGAGCGAGTTTTAGAATGAACGATCAGTTGTTGCTAAATCGCTTACAACCGACAAAACATATTCTAATAAAGACCGGCCTGGCTGCCAATGTACTTTTGCAATTGTCATAGCAACTAACAAAACTTATTGATGCTTTAGAGAGGAGCTGTCACTGGCATATTTTGACGGAGAGATAGAAAGTTCCTTCGATAGAGAATAAAATTCTCCAAACAAATGCATGATGTTCTCTACACTAAGACTATTGAAGTGACAATCACGCTTCCAGATTTAAGTCCGACTTGGTGGTAGTGAGGCAGATTAGACATCGGCAACGCAGCCAGAGAGAGAGGTCTATGATACAATGTGTGTAAAATTAAAGGGAAATTTGAAACTGACACTTAAAATTGTAACACAAACTGTGACTTTGTTTTCCTTTTTCTGCTCTCAAATCCCCGTCCCGATCATCTTGAACTTGTCACTATCGCAAGATTGATAATCTCCACGGTACCGTTTCCGACCATGTTAATAGCGGCTTTAGGAAATGGAGCATAAAAGATTGGTTTAAAGCAAGGCCAGTCAGAGAAGGGCAAAGACAGCGAGCATCACCAGATCACCTGCGGCTTACTGCCGTGCTTCAAACATGGGCTCTGCTTTCTTTTATATTTTTTCCTTTTTTCAGAGAGAACAAACGGGGAGCTGATAGGCTAATCTCCATTCAACGATCTCACATTTCGTGTGATTTATGCCATTGGTCATCTCGGAGAGAGAAATTAAATGCCGGATCTGTTTGCGTCGGTGCTGGTGCACTACTACGATCGTGTTTCCCACTCGAGCAGACCTGGGTTTGGCCGTAGCTTTGGTGGAGCGGAGACTGGGTGGATGCGTTAGAGAAGCCAGCTATCAAGAGTGCACATGCGGTAACCTTGACAACATTAGCGAGAGTCACGTATCTTTTAAGTTATTGACAGAAATCAGAGATACATATTTTGTAGGTCAATGAAGGGAAAATCTATTACAGGCAATTAAAATCTTAAGACCTGGCTGTCTTTAGCGGGAAGCCGATCGGTTCGAGGTTTCACGGCTGATCATCGGTTCGTCTTCTGAAAACTGGGCAATTATGGGTCATTTGTGCAATTCTTCTCAAATTTCTGTGCATTATTGTTTTCACGAAGTCCCTTACATGGCAATTATCTCTCCAATCCTTACAGTTAATAGTCTACTAGTTTTAAGGAAACAGAGTTGTGTGATCTTAAAGTATATTTCCATGAGACCAACTGTTTACACACTACATAGATTAAATGTTATAAGATAATTGCTTTTTGATGAGGTTATGTATAGTATACAGATATCATTTTTCTTTTCATTATTATTTGTGTGTCTGTCTGACTTCCAAAAATTCTTACACATTATGCAGCAGCAAGCTGAGCACTGTACATGTTCTTTAAAGAATAGTCCAGATGTTTTCAATATTTAATGATAAATAGCCAATGGACAACTGGACAAAGTGAAATTGTGACGCCAAAACCGTGTTCGTAGTAGTTGTACCACATGTTTTGTTTTGGGTGGGGGGGGGTTGTGATAAGTTTTGAAATGTCATTTTGGTCTCATCCTGTAAATCAGATACATATATGCAGTTTTGAAGTAGTTTTGTATTTTTAATGGTTATTTATTATCAACATGAAAAAAAACCTCTGGACTAATTTTTTTTCCCTTTTTAATTCAACAAACAGGCTCCGAGTGAGCGAGAACACCAACCATTATTTTATCATTCTTTATACTGTATACAAAAATATTGCTTTATTTTAATGGGTTCTGACAAAATTTTTTATACCTTCTTTCACTGACCATTGCAGGGCGAAACTTTGCTTGAGTATCGCATCCCAAAATGCTTTGCAAAATGGAGAAACCGTAGAATTTTGTAAGAGAAAAGAATAACCAGAACTTATACAAGCTGCTAAATTAACAAAACTTGTTTCCCTACCATTGGCCACAACAGTTGTCAACAAGAGTTGAAATGTAAAGCTTCCTAGGCAAGATAATATTGTCTGCAGCTATCATTATCCAATCATAACAAGGGTTACTAAAGTTCTCAATCCAAACAACGACGACAACCAAAAGAAAGTTAGAGTTCAAAGAATACAAATCGGATACGTTTTTTCTCTCTCTCTCCCTCTAAATTACCTACTTGACATTTTGCTTTCAATCTTTAAAAGACTTTAAATGCAACAACCGATGTTTAAATTCAGAGTTAATCCATCTATGAGCAATGAAACTGTATTTATAAATGCTCCCAACAGCCTGGAGGTTTTTCATTTTAGCAATAAACATGAAAATGACTCATAAAACCAACTTTCCTTTATAAAAAAATAAAAAGAGTTTAAGTTTTTCAACAGGCGCTATTTAAAAAAAAAAAAAAACGTTGAAAAAACAGTCAAATTTCACGATGTTATTTTCGTCTAACAGGCTTTAGTTTGACTGGAGGGATAAAGGGTGTCATTGCTTTAATCTTTGGTAAAATTTTTCTTTTTCCTTTTAAGCTTTCGTTCCATTTGATTTGCAAAAGAATTGGGTATGGAAAGTTAATTTTACTTCTAATAGTGCACAGTCGGGTGAACTTTAATACCTCGGACACACACCTCTGAAGACCTATTTCATTGTCCAGGTGACAATGCCAGACGAGGTAAAACTGGACACCTAGTGAGTTAGTCCGGGTTTAATTGCTTCCAACATCACACCTGAGCGGTCACACAATCACCTCGGGAATAAATCAAGAAACAAACTACCGAACGATTATAAAGACCCAAAACAGAGAGAAGGACAAACTGGAAACCATTTCAAAATAATGTCTGGGATTTTCTTGAATTAAAGGGGCAAGAATGCTCAATTTGGAAATGACCTCCTAAGGTCTATCAAGGTTAAATGCAAACAAAAAGATTTTTTTATTCTTTCTCAAAACAGCAAGAGTCAATAACAGTTGCTGCAGGGTTACAGCTCCCTAAATGTGTCAATTTATCAATAAGGAACTTGGTGAATAATTGTAACACACCAGAGTTGTATGAAGATACCAGCCCCCCCTCCCCTTCCTCCCCCCTGTATGGAATATAGCAATTGAAAACACTCTAGCTTATTACTACCATGACTAATTTACAGCAGGAACGAGGTACGGTCCTGCGAACCAAAAGTGCTAAACCCCTTCTCCCTGTTTCAAATTTCAAAACTTCTCTTGAAATTTAATACGTCCTAGAGTACGACTGAATGAATATTCGGATCTTAATCTGAAACTGATATCAAAGCTTGAATCACAAATTAGTGAATACAATATATTCTGTGAGTTTTCCATACGTTGCCAGACCAGTGTTTATCAGTTTGCTAGAAACATTCTGCTAGGCATGAGAATATGGATAGCTACCAACATATACCTATGTATTAATATCACCATTATTAGATGATATTAGAAACTATAAATTGAGTTTAATTGTCTTCGGGGGAGTGGGGGGGGGGAGGGATCTGGATACACCGGCATTGTTAAAACCCTCAGACAGGACTAGTGGCTTAGATAACTTTACTGTACTATCTACCTATTTAAACATTATTCTGATCCTTCGCCCTGGCCCAATACGACCTCCTCAAAGGAATTTTAAGGTATATGAAATTAATTACTTGCAGGCAAAGCCAACAAAGTTGTTTTTTCCAGCACAGTTTGAAGTCTTCATCTGCATTTTCTGAGCCCTAATCCCAAACTGTTTTTTAGATAACAAAGTCACGGACATGCATCCCCCTGTACTCATTATTTATACAACGGTTTTACATTTAAAGGAAGCCTGCTGTGGGAATTAAGACTATAAAGCCATGGTCACATTAAACAAAAAAATCCAAAAAATCCCAAAAAAAAAAGAGGCTCTCAATTTACATAAATTTGACTGTAAAAGATGGTAATTAAAAGAGGAAAACTGTCAGCCCAATCCAGCAAAAAGTGACAGAACTAATAAATTATTTTAACAACCTGACACTACGGGAAGTGACATTTTCACAACCTTATCTGACGCTGCTCTGTGACTCGTCGGGTTTTGAAAAAAAAAACTTCAAATTCGAATGCATTCGATTTCTTATACACTATACGTGAGAATGTTCATCACAGAATAATTGTCTTTCCAAAAAAACTCCTTCAATTACCTATCGGGGAAAACGTGTTTCTACTTCTAATTTTTCTCACCTCTCTAAATAACGCTTGCTTGTAGCTTTGATGGGAGAACAGCAGGGATAAAACACCCAAGTGAGTTAGATATTAACCTTGTGGATTATCAAACTCCGAAACACCGAAAGTCAGGACCTAAACTGACACGTTCTTCGAACAGGCCGTGGAAATATTTTTTCTTTCCTCTCCGGTATCTATTGGCAACGCTAACGATAACTAAGATGGTTAATGCCTTTCTTCCAACTTCTTGTCAAGTGAATTGGTAATACCCCAGATTCAAATATTTGGGGGATTCGGTTTCAAGCAGTCACAAGACTCATGTAAGAAAGGAGCAATGTAAATATTTGTCATCATGTTGTGGAAGCGCAATGGTCCAATGGAAAAAGGCCATGGATTTGCGATCAAAGGATTGCAGGTTCGAGTCCTGGCCAGATCACTATGTTGTCTCCTTGGGCAAGGCACTCTTCACCCAGTTGTGAGAATGGGGGACACCTGTGAGGTAACTCGTAGTAAATACAATGGCGTGTGCCAGTTTGTGACTGCAACCTATGGGAAGTCCAACGTGCGACACGTGGATGTGGTGCACCACATCGATGTGTCTGAAGTTTGCACACTTGGATGTGTAAGGGGGGGGAGGGGTGACAAGTTACCTATGAACAGATGCTTAAATGTTGTCAAAGTCATGTATGAAGGCCTTGTCTTGATACAAGACTGTAAACCCTCAAGTTCTAAGCAGTTCAAACTCAACTTACTTCTACCTCGGGAAGATTTGCAGCCTTCACAATGAATGGTATGGTCACACCAGCAGGTATGAGAATCGGCAGATTGTCCTCCAGGATATGAGGGCAGTATTCTCGTCCTTTGACATTGCTTTCAGAACTCTGTTGCAATCAAAGTAAAAAACATACATATATCATAGGTATATCATAAATCTTATTAAATTATCATATTAAGTGAACTTGATGATGAGGCCTGGCATATTTTACGTTCATTGTCCTACATAGGTCCTATACCTATAGGTCCTCTGCTTGTATGTGTGCGTAGGTTCTTTCTATATGTGCAGCTGCCTATCAAGGTAACTACATGTGTATGTATATATGTGTGTGTGCATGCTTAGGACTCCTATACATGAATGCCCTGACAAATTATGAGACCGGAAAATCGAATTCCTATGCATGCGACGATATCCTCAAATTTGACCTCATCTTGGCTATTTAGTACAAAACAGACGCTTGTTAAAGGAAGGCACAGTCTCGACTTTTGTATTACTGTACATGCAAGCAGTTGTAAACCAAGATTGTAACATGAGACGGTCATTTAACAGTATTAACATGCAATAATAACATCATAACCTGAACATCCAACACTAACATGAATACAAACCATTAAGGAACAGTTTCAAATCCTGTTTCCTGCAAAGTGGTTTGCAGACTGAGATAAACGTGAGTACATCATCTCGCAGGATCCACAGTTGTCGAGAATGTCACCTGAACTCATTTTTTCTCACGAATGAGAAACTCATTCCCAATCCCACCCCCAAACCAACCCCCCCCCCTTCAACTGAATGAGTTTCATGACCCGAGTTTTAATAAAGCTTAGTTCAAATATTTTCCACTAAACTGATGCAAAATGCCACGTTACTCACCGACTGACTGTACACGGTGCCCTGCTGGTCACATGGCTCAGAGTTTCTCTTACAGCTGTTCTCAAAGATACACCAGTTACAATTGAAGTCGTTCTGTACGCACTCTGTACAAGAATGGAAGCTCTGGCAGTCAAAGAAATCAAACTGTGTGCTGGCCACGATGGAGTTCGTGTTGCTGCAGAGGAGTCCCAAATCCACTGTCAGAGCCGCTGAGTGAAAACAGAGAAAAGAATCCATTTCGTTAATTGACGTAACCGAATAAAATTCTAACTTGAATGTGTTGGGGGAGGGGGTGGGGAACAGTTGCTTCAAACTGTTCAAATCTTACACATCTATACACATTATGTATCTTTGTAAAATGCTTCATAGCCATCAAGACATTTCGGAGGATAAACCATTTTAAGGTGATTGTCTTGAAAGGAGAGGTATACATCATTGTGTATCTCCAGCCAAGCCCTAAATCAACAGAGAGGGCACTGTCATATCCGTCCTATATTGTTCCACGAAACTTTAGACAGGCTGCAGACTCTGAAATCACTGAGATTTCACCTTTGAGGAATCTCTGACGGACACTTCTGGGCATTCCCTCATTGTGACATATTCAAGCTAACGTAGCGGTATTTACCATTCATAATTCGTACATTTTAGCAACAAAATGTTGTCCACCGTTGGTTTGGCAACTTTACATACATCTGATCGTCAACCAATTAGAAATGACGTGTTCTCAATCAAATTCATATATTGCTGTACCAATACTGAGCGGCCAAGTAACAGACTGTTGTATCATTATTGATTGACAACCAACAGACTGCTACATATGGTTGTACAAACATTGCATGACAACCAACAGGCTGCTATACTGTTGTATCATTATTGACTGACAACCAACAGACTGCTATGCTACATATGATTGTACAAAGATTGACTGACAACCAACAGACTGCTACATATGATTGTACCAACATTGCATGACAACCAACAGACTGCTATGTACATATGATTGTACAAACATTGACTGACAACCAACAGGTCTACTGCTAGATATGGTTGTACAAACATTGAATGACAACCAACAGGCTGTTATACTGTTGTATCATTTATTAACTGACAACCAACAGACTGCTACATATGATTGTACCAATATTGAATGACAACCTACAGGCTGCTTTATCGCTGTACCAACAATGCTTGACTCACACAGTAGGTCTGATATTACTATGTACTTTCCTGCATTCTTTGCAAGTCGAGACAAATAAAATCATAAATATTTGTTTACTGATGAATTCTGTTCAATATTGATTTCATTGTCCTAAAATCATTTCATCTGTTTCTCCCAAATGAATGAGAAGTGATGAATGTTATCTTGCACCTCTTGTGTATGATTTGTGTGGCTGGATCAACTTATCACCTTTCAAAATCTACATTGCTTTTCTTTTTTTCATTTATTTATGATTCCTTAAACCATCCCCCAGGCTTGAAGTTCTCCATTTGACCTTGGCCTTGCATAACTTTGTCTTAACACACATAACAAGTTTTGGTTTTTAACCCCTTCAAGTTTAAAATCTGAAGACGCTATGAATGGGCCTTGTTCGTACGACAGTAGAAAAGATACTACACTTTTACATCGCTCCCGTAATAACGGAGAGAGAGACAGAGAGAGGGAAAAAAAAATTGAAACTCGAAATTAATCTCGAAAACCATAAAATTGTCCATGCAAAGGGGATTCACTTCGAGAGGCTTTCAGCTCGTGGAAGAGCCGGCAAGTAAAAACAAATTAGTTGTGAGACGTCTCGTGTTTCATCGCCACTTATCTTTCAGACCGGTGATCCTTAAGCTCTCGTTTCATTTTAATAACTTGGTTACGCTTACATGGGCTCGGAGCATCTGCCTTTTGCTGATCCTAAATAATTTGCTTTTCCAACGAGCGATCTTTGAAATAATAATAACATTGGCTTCGGCAAACACTTGGAAAAACCTGCTCATCTTCAGAAAATTGTGCTAAGTTTTCAATGGGAATAGTCTTTATGCACCTCTGCAGGCAGAGAGATACTTCATTATTAGATATGGGACGAGACTACACTCATGTAATATCGAATGATTTATGTCAAGTGTGGGGATTTTAAGAGATTGTTAAATATGAAATAATGAATAATATGTAATATACGACTCCATAAAAATGAATATATGTATAATTTATATGATTCCATAAATCATAAATTTTTGGGGTGTGAAATTTTTTGGTTTGTTACAGGTACATTTGAAAATGGAGATCACCATTATTATCCTGCATCAAAGTAAAAGACTGCCCTCTATATCATGGGTGGGTGGTGGGCAAGCATCACAGCAAAATAATACGCAATTTCTTTCTCGTGTAATTCCTTAAGCCCGGACAATTCTCCTTACCTCCCGATATATTCAAACAAATTTCCAAAATAATTTATCAAAATTTAAGAGCCCAGGAGGTTTTATCCAAAGAAAAGGAAAAAACTATCCATGCCAAATTACATAAATGACAAAAATCTTTGTTTTTTGAATTACTTTTGGTATAAATCCAAGGGCAAGATCAAGCTATTCCCACAATTATGGTTTCATAACATGCTATACTTCCCTGTTCTATCAAGACTCTATATTCTAGTTCATTCATCACAAATTTAATTTCTGACATCCACGGCTCGCCTCGGGCCGAAAATTACCATTTATCAGGCCAACCAAGACTTGCCTTACGGCACAGCTAACAGTCAATGTATGGTTTGTAAAATAAACAAACTTTGCATAGCAATTTCATATTTTTGGCTTGTTTTGTCCCATTTTTTTTCCCCATCTTCTTTTTCTTTTTCTGTTTCTTTTGGCAGCTGGTCATATTTTCCCAAGACAGAAAAAAATGCAATGATTCACAATTTCTTTCACAAGTCATTTTTAATATTTTTTTATTTATTCATATTTTTTTGGGGGTACCCTCTGGCAATAAAAAGTACAAAGATATCATGGTCACTGCCAAATGTAAGCGTTTTTTTTGTTTTTTTGTTTCTTTCAATTACGGAGTCTCGATGACGTATGTACGACAAAGTCAAATAACTCCCCGAACACAAGAAGAGGATGTTTTATTCCTCCACTCAGACTGTCATACCCGAGAGGAAGTGGCAGACAGGAACGAGAAGATGGGAATTAAGGGATGTAAAGACTCCATTAGTAAACACAGAGTGACGTTTAGGATCATTCAATACTATATTAAGGGCACATGATGCCTCGACTGCTAATCAGATTCGTGTCTCTACATGTAGTATCATAAGATCGTTTTTGCTGCTCACATGTGTACATTATTCTATTATGTTGCACGCTGCTATGGGACGTGCTATATAATTTGGCACGCTTTATATTTGACATGCCTGCTGTTCAACTCTATATATCACTGCTTATGCTATATAATTAACATGCCTACATCATTCTATTATGTTGCACGCTGCTATGGGACATGCTGTATTTATGGCACGCTTTACATTTGACATGTTTGCTGTTCAACTCTATATATTAATGCTAATGACATGCTATATAATTAACATGCGTACATTATTCTATTATGTTACACGCTGCTATGGGACGTGCTATATTGTTTGCACACTTTATATTTAACATGTCTGCTGTTCAACTCTATATGTCACTGCTATTGACATGCTATATAATTAACATGGGTACATCATTCTATTATGTTGCACGCTGCTATGTGACGTGCTATAGTTTTGGCATGCTTTACATTTGACATGTCTGCTGTTCAACTCTATATATTAATGCTATTGACATGCTATATAATTAACATGTGTACATTATTCTATTATGTTGGAAGCTGCAATGGGACGTGCTATATTTATGGCAGGCTTTATATTTGACAGGTATGCTGTTTAACTCTATGTCACTGCTTGTGACATGCTATAATATTAACATGTGTACATTATTCTATTATGTTGCAAGCTGCTATGAGACATGCTATAATTTTGGCATGCTTTATATTTGACATGTATGCTGTTTAACTCTATGTCACTGCTAATGACATGCTATATAATTAACATGCGTACATCATTCTATTATGTTACACGCTGCTATATGACATGCTGTATTTTTGACACGCTTTACATTTGACATGTTTGCTGTTTAACTCTATATATTAATGCTAATGAGCGAGTGAATATTGATACCCCACAAAACCAGGGTTATATTTTCATCGATGTTTACAAGATGATAATGCCAGTTTCGATAGAGCTCTCACAGTACCACGGAAGTCTTTACACAAACATATAAGAGATGGAAACTGATTTACACCAAGTTCATCTCTTTCAGAAGTTTTAACTACATTAAACCAACAAAGTGGTGTAGGGATCCAAACCTTTCTTTTGAGTGATTTTAAAATAAACTTACCTTCGGTAGTAGCTATGTTAGAAGGCGTCGAACAATTAACTTTAGAGACACTCTCTACTGGATCGTACACCTCCACCGCAGATGTGGGTTGGAAGTCACCAAACACGCACAAATACTCCAAAGATCCAACCTCTACAGGCCGAGGCAAGTTCAACACATCCAAAATAATCTGCAAGATAAATGATAAAACTTGATTTTAAGTTGGATAGGTAGGTAGGTAGATAGGAAGGTAGACAGGTAGGTAGGTACCTGAGTAGGTAGGTAGACAGACAGGTAGGTTTGTAGGTAGGTTTGTAGGTAGGTTTGTAGGTAGGTAGGTAGGTTTGTAGGTAGGTAGGTAGGTTTGTAGGTTTGTAGGTAAATAGGTTTGTAGGTAGGTACAGAGCTAGGTAGGTAAGTCAAATTCAAAAGAATCAGTTGGTGCCCTGTAGGTTCAGTTTGCAAACATATATGTAAGTTTTACTAAGTTTTGAGATGACCCTATACATTCTACCATTGTTTTTGTCCCACAAAATTAGGTTGCTGTACAAATGTGCAGTACAAAAATCATTCATCTTGTGGTTAAGTGACCTACTGTACCCCTCTACACTTGTGAAAAAAGATAGAACTAAACCACTGTAAATTGGTGGTTACATGTGACTCACCTCCCCCTCCTCCCCCCCACACCCTCCTTCCTGAACACCACCATTGTTTGGCTCCCACACCCTCTCCCATGTGGAATCCTACCAATATGGATATCACATTTAGCAATCCATCAAAAGATTACAAACATTGTATGTAAAACGCAGCGACTGTAAACATGTGAGTGCAAGGGGAACGACGAAGGAGATGAAGAAAATGACAAAAAAGATAAACATACAAATTTAGAAAACAGAAGAGTGCATGAGTCAGTGAGGGTCTTGTGTACTGCTTAAGCAGACATACGTTACATATGTTACCCAGATATATATAGTTTGCAGAGATCAAACACACTGTGACTCATATTAATAATATGCCAAGCTAGATTGCCTTCATCAACCATATATAGTAAAAAAAATGTAATAAAGGCTTTAAACACAGATCATAAGCAACCATAAAAGAATTAATTTAACAGACCGTGGAGCAAGCCTAAAGTGTCCATGCATGTAATTTACCAAACAAATGTCTGGCTCGTCACTTTTTTCTTTGCTTCCCTTATTGTCTCTCTTTTTTCAATTCAGAAGACAAAAAATGATTGTTTTTTTTTTGTCTCTATATATTAATATGTATATATACTAAAGATTCTATTATAAAGTCATATCTTCCTGCTTCATCACCTAACAAAAAGGAGGAACACAATTAAGAAAGATCCCAACTAATAAGCAATACGATGCAAGGAACGATGTTTTCCTTGATGAATGGATTGGAAATGGATGACTTGATTGTGAATTTAGTCCGCTGTTGCATTAATCAATCAAAAATATCTACATGTACAAAAGATACTGTATGTGTGTGTGTTTATGTAGATGTATGTGTGTGTACGTTTGTCTATATATTCAAGTCACAATACTGGCTTTAATACAAGATTGAGCATGAATGTGCAGCAGTCATGTATCATAAAAGGGCAGCAGTACTAATGCATATAAAAATGCCCAAAATTATTCATTCTCAAATTGTTTCAGATTAGTTATTACAGTTTGTTTTGGCTTAAAAAGTCTAATAATAGGGATAGGCTTAAATACGGATTTTAGTATGAAGTGATCAATATGCCACTTGAGCACTAAGAGGTCCTTTCTACAACCGACCAAAATCTATCACTTTGAAGTGAGAAAACAGACAGTATTTCATAAGCATTTCTCTGATTTGTCATTGTATGCATTGTTTTGGTGGGGTTGGGTGCATCCCTGTGTATTTTTCCCTTTGCTTTGATGTTATTTCCACTCTTCCCCCCCCCCCTCGCATCCCCCATCCCAACCTCCTTTATTATTCCCATTGGTTCCCTTTCTTTAGTGCCTGTTTTCTGTTCTTTTTTTCATTCCAGACTGCAATAGCAAAATACAACCAGGAGATATGATAAAGATGCCAGCTCAACTGAAACAGATCAAAATTATACTAGTTCTTGTACTTAAATATATTGTATTAGTATATTTTGAACTCCTTATTGAACTATTTATTTTACTAGTATCTTGTACTAGTATATTGTGCTAGTCTATTGTACTAGTATACTGTACTAGTTCTTGTACTAGTATATTGTACGTGTATATTGTTCGAGTATATCGTACTAGTATATTGTACTACTTATTGAACTAGTTATTGTACTAGTTCTTGTACTAGTATATTGTTCTGGTATATTGTTCTAGTATATTGTTCTAGTATATTGTTCTAGTATATTGTACTAGTATATTGTAGTAGTATATTGTTGGATATGTCACATTGGTTGAGGTAGTTTGGGTATGTACAGTATATCTAAAAATGCAGTTTAAGAGCCCACGCATGTTACTACCTTTACAAGTAATCGCTGTCTGGAATCTAAGTATATACCAGTATCATATGAACAGACCCCCAACTGGGAAATGATAGCTAATAATTCTTGGAAACTATTTCAGTCTGGGTCAGTGCAGTGGTATATATGTCTTCCCCCCCCCCCCCCCCCCCGCAATATTTTTGTTACATCAATATCAGCTCCGACAAAATTTATGAAGAGAAATAATCATAAAGATACCTTATAGTGATAAAATGCAGGGGCAGTTTGGGCTCAAGATAATAGGGAGGGGGGAAGGAAATGATGAACAGGAGAACTCCGAAACGAAGAGGGGGGAGGGGGATTTGAGTAGAAATTTTTGTTGTCACTAGACCCTTATGAAAGTTTCTTTGTACACATGATCTTATCTGTATTTGTAAAGGGGTGGGTGTTCACATACTTAGTAAAATACTCACAGCTTTGTGTGGGCACTCCTCAGTCGTTTTCTCTTTAAAATGATCATGCTCTGTGTATTATTACATTGTTTATTTCAAAAGTGACTGAAATAAAGTTCACCCCAGCTGTGTTTGCTGCGGATGTTATTTTATGAAGGATGATATTTGTTGCTATTTGTTGAGAGACAGACAGACAGACAGACAGACAGACAGACAAGACAAGACAAGCCAGATCAAAATAAATATGATTAATATTCATATATACCGCCAAAGATTTGAAACTTAAGTACACCTAGAGGGATGGAGCATTTGACTGCCAAAGATTTAAAAAAAAAAAAGAAGGGGTTCCCTTACATTTTTTGTCTCTGTCCTGGGTGTATTCGGTGGTGTGACCCGCTTGATGAGGGGGCATCTGTTATTGCTATTCACCCATCGAAGGGAGGTGGGGGTACTTCTGGATCCCGCACACTGCGATTCTCGACGACGCGTGCAGCTGTAAAGAAACAAAAACACGACAGAGGAATAAACGTGTGTGAACATGACGTATATATACATATACGTATGAACGTGGTTAGTTTGTGTTGAAAGATCTTGCTCACATTACTGTGAATAAAAACTGAATAGAAATCTTAAGAGAAACTAAATATTCATATTGCCCCAAATACTATCACTTAACAAGTGCTTAGAAGGATACTATGCATAATAAAACTTGGCCAAACTGATCATAGCTAGCTGTGACCTCTAACCTTATTTTGCATAACGCAAGCATTTCTAGCAACAATCATGCTATGTTAATTAATTATGCAGTTCCTGTGGTGACATTAAGGACAAGTCTTTTATTTAAAGCAAAACTGCAGTCTGCTCTCAAACGAAATATCCAAAGCTGTCGGATATTGATAATATATTCAACATATTACTGTACATCTGTAGGAAAAAATGGAAAACATTATTATCACCAAAAAGAAAAATGTTTAATTCATCGTGTCAATTAACATTATAGTCAACTTTGTGAATCTCAAGTTTTTTTTGCTTCTTACTCTTGATCGAGTAAATGTAAGAGTGACATACAGACAAGGGTGGCAACAACTTTTATGCAAATTCCATCTCTAAGAGCCATCTAACAGACGATTTGCACTTAATACAGTGACTTCTATCTGGCTACTTACATTATAACCAATAGTACTTTGTACAGGACCATCGACAGAGCATAAATCACAAACAGGTTTGGAAGATCGTCGTCATGTGACAGACGTTACTATCATTCGCAAAAACAATAGAAAGTGCACTTTAACGCATGGTGACATTTTTAAAACCTCAGGCACAAGAATTAACGAGTTTATATGTCAGGAGAAAAGTACGAAAAAGTTTAATTTTGGGCAATTTTTTTTCCCCCCCGATGTTATCTGCTCCTAAGACATCCGTTACAGTCGCACCAAGATGAGATCGGTATGATGTTCCATTATTCGCCATTATCAAAGTAATTAAATGCATGGTTCCATGAAAGTGAAATGGTAACAGTTACTTTCAGTGCGTTTGCAGGGATTTTCATAGCACAAGTTATAAACATTTTGTACTAAAAGTACTAAAAGCAGATGTGATCCAAATAATGATAATGGATGAGGGACTATTGTGTTACAAGACGAAGCAATACAAGTCAAAGGTTTTCTTTTCAAAGAGTCGTTTTGAGAGATTTGTGTAAAGTTTTAAAATACTAACTTTGGAAACAGCTCATTTACTAAGATGGCGGCAACAGACATTTTGACAAGAACAAGAACAGCAAAATTAAAAGAAATATATATGTATATATCAACACGGTACAGCAAGATATTATGTTTGATATGTGCAACATAAATTAGTCATAATGTACTTATATGTTATCTATGTATGTTTTTATGATTAGATGTTTAATTTTCTTTTGAATGTTTGTTTTTAAGTGAAAATGAGGATTCTTTAAAAATGGTGTTGCACATTGATGCCTTTAAACAGAACAAGAAAAGGAAAATAACTTCAGATTTCAATATGTTACAGAAATTCACCATCAGTATGGATATCTCCAGGTTGTTATCTCAAGCCTATATACTGATATATGATACCTTGAACAGGGGGTGTAATTAGGGGTTAATCAAGGGTCTTCTACAGTGTGTCTATCGCAGGATGATGCACCAACGGGGGGTTTAACTCAAGCGATGGGGTTATACCCCTGTGAGGAGGGCATTGGTTCAATTCCTTGGATTGCTGCAACTAGGACATTGCAAGATGGCCTCTTTTGTTCATTCCAAGGCCTCCTGTAACTTCTGACACTGTTACTATCGTTTAGGTCTGTTTTTGTTTTCAGGGCCACTGCAAGCCATAATGTTAATAACATTAAATTGCCATCACAGCTAAATGAGGTTATCACTGTTGCTCGCACCCTTTGGCAAGTACATTTCGGGCGAAAACGCATAAATTTTGGGCGTAACTTTGTTGAGGATTGTTTTCACCGAGGGGGCTTGTTTACATGTTGACATACTATACTTGATCTGATTCGTTTACTTCCCATAAGCTGAGGCAACTAACTAGGATCGACATGCTTATGTACAGGGAGTAATTTATCCAGTATGGCATCGCAAAAAGCTGTAAAATAGGGCAAAATGCTATCAAAATGCAAGCATATATATTGCAGTTTTGTATACACAGGAACCAAAGTAGATTGTGAGGGACAAGAGTCAGAAAATTAGAAAACTCAGCCACACAGAATTTGAACGACTAAATTAATCCCTTGGTTATATATTGTTGGAATGGCATATTAATATATCATGCAAAATAAGTTCATGCCAAAAAACCCATTTGTTCATTTCTCTTTCTTTACAAAATAAACATTTTCAGTAATTAACCATATTAGTCAAAAAATTAATCGAACTCAAAATTGGTACTTAAATTGTAACATTTGAAATTATATCTCTGATGATGTGTATAATATCACCATCCCATAAAAACAGATACATGGATGTTCCTTGGTGAAAAACTAAATCTTCATCTCAGCGAATCTAAATTTTGACAAGCATTAATTCAAAACAAGGTACTTCATTTACTACAACCATTAAACTGGCATTTTATACCACAAGTGAGGTTGTAATGAGCTAAATGTCTTTTCCATAGAGCCTGCTCAAATGGCTCGCACTTAATTGGTAATGAAGAAGAATTAATTGCTCTGTTATAGTAATGCAATCTGTGCGATTCTGTCTATAATCTTCGCAATCTGCACACATTTGCATATCTCCCGATGCCATTTTACGACTTGTCAGAATCACTTACAAGATGCATCTCAAATTTTAAATATCCTTTTTTTACTCTCTGAAAATGTAACAAGTCACAAAGGTGATTTTGAAAATGCCTTTCGGCAGAAAGATTCATAGACTCTTTTTTTTTTTCTTTAAAGACGCGTCTGGGCAAATGGCTAATCCCTCTTTCAATTTTTCAACAAAATTGCAATCGCAGAGAGAAACTCTTTGTTCCCAGAGTCCTTCTTACGAATAATCCCCATCGAGTCATTTTTATCGAGTGAGCTAACTTTCTTTTTTTTTACTCTCAATTTTTCATTTTTATGTTTTTCCTTTCTTCTTTTTTTGCCCTTTCAATTAAAACCAGCATCAGAGTTTGAAAAAAAGGAAATGCAAGCGTTCTTGATTGATCAAATGGAGAAGATCTTGTGAGACAGGGGGTGGTAAAAGACAGAAGTACAAGAGAATTGGCACCAGGGCAAGGAAAACAAAAGGTTGAATGAACCCCTCTGGGAGCATGGTGCCTGGAGGGTAAAGAAACTTTGCTGAACAGGAAATGACAGCCTTCTCCTGGTTTCCTAGATCAGTTCATGAGAGGTTGCGTGGGGCAGGTTAATAGCAGTATTGAATATCATGACCCAAGAGGAGCACCATAAAAAAAAAGTAAAAAAAAAGTGAAGCTGAAGATATGATATTAATATCGATGAAATTGATCTGACCAGACAAGTCTGCCACCCAGATGGGAACTCATGATGTATAAAATTCACTCCTTGGAGATTGAAGCAGATGGAATGGACAAGATTGATGAAAAAGGAATTAAGGGGGGGGGGGAGGTATAAATAAAGGGCAAACAGAGATGGAGGTTTGCCAATTATTACTGATTACATAATCCAATTTTCCAGCAGCACTATGTGTAAAGTGATGTCAGGACTTAAAAAAGAAATATTGAAAATTATAGAGATACTTGAAAATTTGGATGACAGGAAGGAGTG
>KN896000.1:0-18365 GCA_000934455.1 Apostichopus parvimensis
TATATCTGGCCCATTCATTCAAAAAGGTTGCCCACCCCTGATCTAAACACACTGCTACCAGTCCAGGCTGTATTTATATATAACACTTTTAATTTTGAGAAACGACCCTTTAAACAAGTCAGGTTCATTCATGAAAGTGACTGGACTACTTAGTCTAATATATAGGTCATTAGGTCAGTTCCTCAGATGGACACAAAACTCAAAAGTTCAAACATAATGTTTCCATGGCCTAAAGTGACACGTTTACAATAAATTACAATTTTTTTTTTTTGATTTGGTGATAATGATGGCATGCAGTGTGTATGGGACTCTGTGATCAACATCACACAGATTCCTTAAGATTTGCTTTAAGCAAGGAATAAAACTGACAAGAAAATCATCTTTTCCACAAGGGACAGTTAATACAAAGTTGTTGAGATTCACTTCTGAATCTTACCAATTTAAAGTAGTATATCCCATCAATATTAGTAAAACGCACCAAACTGATCTCTCGAAGAAAAATACTTCGACACTTGATGAAAAAACTATATCATCATATGTTGAAATATTTACCACTTGTTACATGTGGACTAGTGATGATTATTGGCCATTCATTATTCAACTGAAAAGAATTTATTCTCAAACAAAAGCAGATTCATGGAATAAAATCACAAAACTATGGCAAGAATAGGTTCTTCAAAAATATATTAACAAAATGAGTCTAAAAAGAAAAAAAAAGAAGAATGATAAAAATAAAGCAACAATGAATGAAGTTCTTAATAAAGTAAAGAACAAGACCATGATGATAATGTTAATCCTGTATAGCTGTTAGTCATGCACTAGTAGGTAGGTGAGTCCGTTTTTTTTATTAATGTCCATTAACGTTCAACAAAAGGAGGTCAAGTTGCTCGGACTCTGCGCACGGATAAGAAGGAAAAGTTCCTACAAGAATCAAAATAATAACATCGTCTCTCATTTTGGACAGATTTATCGAGAAAAAAAAACAAGGTATGTCTGTACGCATCGTTAACGGTTTGTTGAAAGTTCTTGCTTTTTCCTTGTTTTTTGTCCTGTTTGATTATACAAAAACCCGAAGATTGATTCATAGTATCAACTATTCTGATGTTAGTGGCAGGCAATGGCATGCAGAAGAAGGAGAGGGATAAGGAGAAGCACAGAATGACTACACCAGTGTTACAAGTCGAGAACCACAACCGGGTGAGTCTGGACTCACTTCTGATTTGGAATTTCCCTCTGTATCGTGGACGATCCTGCTGGTTATTGCCGACACCCAGGCCTGCATTTCCTCTGGTGTATATGCCTGCCCAAATGGATGGAAAGAAAATTTGGAAATGCTCATCGCTCTGAGATTTGTTGAAGGGGGTGGGCAGGGGGAGGGGGGGGGTAAAGGAGGGAAGGTACGTTTTAGGGTGCAGGATATGACTGTCATATGGGTGTTATTACTCTGTCTGAGACTTGTTGAAGGGGGTGGGCAGGGGAGGGTAAAGGAGGGAGGGTACGTTTGAGGGTGCGGAATATGACTGCCATATGGGTGTTATTACTCTGTCTGAGATTTGCAGGAAAGGGTGGGCAGGGGAGGGTAAAGGAGGGCAGGTACGTATGAAGGTGTGGAATATGACTGCCATATGGGTGTTATTACTCTGTCTGAGACTTGTCGAAGGGGGTGGCAGGGGAGGGTAAGGGAGGGAGGTTAGGTTTGACTGTGTCGAAAATGTTCAAAAATTTGGAAATGGTAGCATTCTGTCTGTTATTTGTAAGGGGGGTATAGGCAATGGGGGGAGGCCAGAGGGTGGGTTGGCAGGGGAGGGGATGAGTGAGGGAGGTGGAGGTTGAGGCTAGGCAACAATTTGCAAGTTCATTACAGAACAGACTTTACTGACTAGAGTTTTGAGTTCACTGACGAGAAGTTCAATTGGTAAACGATTAAGCAGAGCAAAAAATATAATTGTTATTAAGCGAGAAAGGTAGAGAGGAGACCATGATAACATTCTCATCCAAAGTCCAACATTATAGGAATCATGTATTACATGATTCCTATAATGAACAGCAATTTGACAGTTTTCCAATCCAAAGTATGAAAATTATTCATTAGCAAGAAAACCATATCTTTTGATAGAGAGATTACAATTTATAAGTTAAGAGATACAAATTATTGACATTGGACAAGAAGCTAGGAAGGAGCCAATTTGGCCTTAAACGTGACCACAGATGTTTAACATATTCAACAGTGAACAAACTGAATTTGAAAAAACGTACACGGATACATGAACTATGCTTGACTATATCTTTTCACCTAGAGTATGGTATATCAACATCAGATATTTCTGCCTCAAACAATAGACATAGAATGGATATACTTCCAAACTAAGACAGGGAAAAAAGAGCAACGGACTAGAGGATCTTACCTGTACAAAAAATGTTCTAGCAAAACAATTGATTTCAAATAGGTTGTCTCTTTGTAGAGCAGACCTGCGGGAGAAAAACGGAAAGTGACTTTTAGTCGTCTTTTTGTTTCTGTAAAGTCGTACTTTTACTTCCACAGTTTTCATTTGTTTCTCCTGATAGTGAATGGCTATTAATTAATCAGAATGTACCTCTAATGATCTGGCTACTCCGTGGCTTTGTCAGTAAGAAAATGAACTTTCAAACATTGTGTGTTGAGAGGAAAGAGGTTTTTGATAAAACTTTGTGTGGCTACCGGTATATTCATTGAAGATGCACAACAGTGTATGCAAACACTTGTTAACTACCATTCAAACATTGTGATTTAAGTTTACGTGAAAGTCGAATATGTCTTAGTTTATTATGTGCGTTAAGGCCAAATATTCGTCAAAATGAAAAGTAGAACAGAAGAGTAAGCAGAAAACCCGCAATGATACTTATCTCCTTCAAGCAGCAACTTGTCCACATGAAGAACTTAAAATATTGAATTGTTTCATAAGACTTTAGAATTGTGATCAGAAATATTGACCTCGGGTTACAAAACCATATAATAAACAGTACTATCAAGTCCTACCTCAAAATTAGACCTTCAATCATTTTTGTGCTTCACCAGAAGTCACTGTAAATTGAATACAGCCAAACCAAGAATCACAGAATTTTATGCAGCCTTTACGGCCAAAAAACAAACTTTTAAAGTTCAAGTACAAAGTCTGGAAACATTATGTTTTTTGAATGCAGCTGCACTGCCAGTTTCATTTTTGAAAAAGTTGAATTTTTTATGGAAAGCCAATTTTTCTTTTCAAAGCAATACATTTTTGTTGGGCTTGGGGAAAGGGATTTAGGTATCCTTTCAACATTTTTGATATTACAAATATTAAAATATTACATTTATGAAAGTAAGCAAACAGCATTGAGCTTTGAATAAATGAATTCTTCTTTAAGTTCAATTTGCTATCAGTTTAGAATAGTATTTATTTAAGAAGACTTTCTCAGAGAAGAAAAATAAGGTCGCTGATGTGGAGTTGTTTCACTCCTTCTCCAGTTATTCAAATTTGTCTAGTCTATTGTTTATTTCATGAGCTTGGCTTGGGTAAAGTTACAATGTCAATTTTTTTGACTGTCGTCACATATCCTTTCTATATTTATTAATCAGAAAATGCTTAGTAATTTTATATAGAACTCGTAAATATATGGAGGGAAACTCTCCCTCCCCCCCTCCCAAAGAATCACGCCCACACGTCAATTCACACAAGCCTAGATTTTGGCAAAGTAGGAACATTTTGAGACAATTCAGTCTATTTTTTCTTGAAATGTCACTGTAAGTAATGGTAAAAAACAGAAACTGTTCAAGAATTTAACATACATTTTGAAAGAAGCAGTGAAATGTTCTTTTCTCAAAAAAAATCACAATCTTTTCTGATATATGAATCATAATAACTGAATCAGAAGTGAAACATTGAATAGTTCTTACCATTGTCCTGAGACCTTACAATTCGATATTTCTGAAAGTGCTATGGTCCTAATGGGGACTTTGTCCTGTTAAAGAAAGAAAAGAAAGGTTCATTAGATAACGCTACGTTTCCTGAAATATGTTGGGGTTTATATGTGGAGGATGCCCCTTCAAATCAGACCCGGGTTTATCATCGATAAAAATTTTGGACGGGGTCAAAGGTTAAGGAGACACAAAGCCTCGCAATGTGTTAAATATTCTGTAGATATTTTAAGTGATCAACAATGATTTTGTCCTCGCTCTCCACTATGAAGTTCATTTCAATCTGTATTTAACAGGTGTTCGAATGCCTGCAAGGTTTTCAGACCCTGACCTCTGTTGACCTCAAGTGCTCTTTGACCTCCACCAATTTCTATAAGGTCCTTGTACTCACTAATGTGCATATCTTACATACAACAGTTGAAGTTTGTCCCAATCTATCCTTTTGCAGATTATTAATCTTGTTTACAATATTTGCAGGCTTTGACCTCAGTTGATCTCCTATCTTTTGACCTTTCACCTCCAAAGAAAACAACTGGGTTGTCATCCTTACTTTGTATAAAGTTGCTTCATATTTGTGCAGTATGACTGATTATCTTATTAATTATTCAGTGAAAGCCAAGCTTTCCCTCAGAAACTGAATAAGCAACCCGTACGGAAAAAAAAACTGCGGTACATGTGCCCCCCCCCCCAAAATAAAAACAGGTGAATACCTGTGATTAACCCTGAAAACCCAAGGGATTTTGCGTGAAAATTTGTGATTATGACACACATTTGCAAGTTTTCACCCTTTGTCACATATTGTCACAGGTTTTTTGAGGAAAATGTGCGGAAATCCTAGAATGCAGGTTGAATCTGTGACAACCTGTAGCAAGAAAACTGATACTTGAAAATGCTAACTCTAGGAAACGAATTTCGTGTGACACAGAATGTTCAAAGATATATACATTTTGTTTTGTGAGTTGGATTGTCACAGGTTTTCCACAGGTTGTAAACACATATTATCAGGCTTTGTAACCTGTGTCAGAGACCACAGGTTTTTCACACATTTTCACATTTTTCAGACAAAAGTGAAAACACATGAAAGCAAGTGGTTTCACCTGTGAAATTTGTTCCAAAACCACAGGATTACCACGCCCTGTATTTATGCATGTTTTAGTTTCTGTTTGTTTTGTTTTTGGAATTTGCCACAAGGTTTCTTTTTCTCTTTAAGGATGTACTGGCTTGCCTTTCGTTCATTTGACCTTTAAAGGTCTCTGTTCACATTTGAAGGGAAAATTTTTCTCCACGAAGCCTAGCGAGCAGTCTAAGATTGATATTTAGGAAAAACAATAAACCATGTGGGGGATGACATGAAAGTTATGGCCATATTTTTCCTGTTAGACAATGCTGATGTCTTTCATTTCACCACAAAGGTCTTATTATCTTTGTGAAAGACAACCGCAAATGCATTATCTCGTTTTTTACAACGCAGAATGAATGTAGTCGGTGTAATTACTATGCAAATCTTAACATTTGACTTTTGTTTTCACTTAGTAATAACTTATAAGGTTAACTCTATCCATGAAATATACAACGTTTCTATTTTGTTGATGTGGTATCTGTTTGTGTGTATTTCCTTTACAAATGTCTTACCGTCTAGTTCAGTAGTATTTCCCAAGGGTTAGGAAGCTGACAGAATCTCCCATCCGTTTGATGATCGTGATTAAACACAGGCTATAAATAACAAGCTTTGTCTTTTCAATGAGAGATCAGAGAGTTACGGGGGAACGCGTGTCATTGTCACACTCATAACTGCTGTTGGGACCACCAGTTAACGAACCTTTGACGGATGGGAGGGTACCTCAGCAGCTGACCAATTTCTCAAATACTGAGGGAGGTAAAGGCATCCTATTCCTCATCACCGTAGTACAGCTTATGGTGAATGAAGGACGTTGCTTAGAAACCATTAAAAGAACAGAACTGAGCCCGTTCCAAGTTTGAAAACCATCAATACCAAATCCAGGGAAGACTCCTCTTAACAACGGCACAAAACAGCAATTAAGAACAGATCAAGGCAAATTATTTTTTATTTAGAACCTAATGATTGGGGGGGGGGGTGAGGGGGCAGACACATTAACCTCTATACCACACCTTCACCTTAAAAAAAAAAAAAATTAAATTTCCAATCTGAATGAAAATGGTTACTGCTGGTAAGATATATTTAAATCCTGAGAGAAGTGATACTCACATTTTCTGACTTGAAGTATGAAACACCATGCTCAGTTAGAGCAAAGTACCTTCTCTTCCAGTTTTTCCTCTACGAACAAAAGCCCAAAGAAAACAAATTAACAGTAAGGGTATGGAAAAGTATCGAAATCAGGCGAAAAAGGGGAGAAAAATGTCATGACAAATATGAGAACTGCCGTATTGTAAAACGGCATCGTACCACAAGACATCAAATATTGGGAGAAATTCTGTAATTCAAAATTTCATTATTGTTCTCTACAAGTGTGCTTGCTTATCAGATACAAAGCATGAACATTATGAACTGCCTTACTCCTCCTGTTTCCCACCCTCTTTGTCTCCTCCTCCTCCAACTAAACTTTCATTGATGATAATATTCTCTACAAAGTTATGTCTGATGCAACTGGGATTGCTTGAACTGATAATTACCAGGATCAAATATCTCTGGCTACAGTATCTGTGCTTAAATGTGACCTTTGACATTGCATCACTATGACGACACACTTTCTTTAGTCCTATTTCAAGTTGGTTGCCATGTTATATATATATATAAAAAAAATGATTGAACAAGACAGTATTAATGAAAATGCCACTTCTCAATCCAGCCTCATTTTCTGTCTACCAATACTGTAAATAAGATCTTGTTTTAAGCCTCATTTCCAGACTGAGAAAAGAATTAAACCTCCTCTAGATTTTACAGGTTTTAATATTATGAAACAAAACCTACCACTGCACCCTGCTTCACACACCAGCCTTCTACAATATTTTTAGAGGATGATGAGGATAAAGTTGTGGGTATTGTTGTTTCTTTAGATTGTTGCCCTAGGACAGGCAGGCTTCTCCTATCGTGGTGGTGATCTTCATCACTATCGCTGTCACTCATCTGGGGAGCACGGGTCATTCCGCCTGTTGTCGTGGGAATGGTCCCAGCAGATGTCTGATTGTGAGAGGAGTAGAAGAAAAGAAAAGTTTTTCATTGGGTTACTTAATTAACAATCAAGTTAACTTGTTTTTTTTTAATTAAAATGATGCTATGCTTAATGCCAATCTCATGGGTAGATTTAAAGGGGGCAATATCCAACCCCCCCCCTCCCGTCTTAAACCAGAAAGCCCATTAGCCTAGTGGTACCTTGACACCTTCTGTATTCAATAATGTGGATCTACAAACCAAGTTTGAAGTGACAATGTTTCTCTCCAGAATATCCTTGCCGATGTCATCTTCTTTAATTAAGGTACATTGTAGCAGCACTAGACAATGTAAGACTTGCATTGAAGAGCAACATAGTTGACACTGTTAGTTGTAAACCTCATCTCAATTTCATAATTTCCCTATCCCTAATTTGAAATATGGATGATTGAATGTAAACTATTTTGACCGGGTAAACCCTTGATTCTTTCCTGGAGTTTATCACCAGTAGATGGTCTGTGTGGTCATCTAGGCAATTGATCTTCAAAAGCTTTAATAACTTAGGCTATTAACATCTTCTTTTTGATTTATCCTCAAAACCTCATACATTTGGAATAGTTGCTTAGCAATCATTGTTCTCTATAAATTTAAAATAGAATTTCATCAAAATGCTACCTGTAGTACTTTTTTATAGAAATGTTTTCCTCTGTGGATAAATAATTAAACACATCATAAAGAAAAACCAAAGAAATTTCCAGCTGAATTTGCCCTAATTTCATCATTCACTCTTCTGTTGCCAGAAGCATAATTTGCAAAATATCACCAATATTTAAAACAAATTCACATCTTCTTGATACAAAATGCTATGAGGTTTTTGACCTAAGGATGGAGACAATTGGCTGCATTTTTTCTTAGCAAAATTCCTTTACTGCATAATTTAGTTCAGCACACACTAATTTACTTAAAAGGAACATTTCTCTACATTAAATACTTCATAATGATGTAATCAAACCATGTTAAGTAGCTAATTGAATTTCATGATTAAAGATTGTTCTTCACGGATGTGATGCCAGGAAGCACTACTAATTGTTCAAAAGGAGGTTGCAGTTGGAGGATGGTCACTAGCCTTAAACGGTCTTATGTGCACCCAAAGCTAGAGTTTATAGGTACTGTACATGCGCTATGATATAAAAACAAACATGTTCTAGGATTAGGATAGAATCTGAACAAGCATTAATAGTGCCTTCAAAATATTAAACTGGTTAGTTGTAAAAAAGAAAGCATTGTTCTAATAATTGTTATAATATATATTATAGCGTTTCACATAAAAGAATCACAAAGCACTTTACATGGGACTATAGTAAAATGTAATTTAAAGTACAAATATAAGATACATACATATACACAAACACGCATACACACATAGATACATCCATCCATACCCACATACAAACACATATACATACAGAGTAATACAAGGAATAAAGTATTCAAAGCAAAATCAGAAAATCAATAAAAATAATAAAAATAATAAATGAATGAAACTAATATAAACGAGGTTAAGACAAATGAAAACAAGATCAATCATCAAAGTACATGATGAGAAGGGTCATCTATAAATAATATATTATGCCAGGAGTGAAACATTTCTTTGTAAACATAACTATCTGCATAACTATTATAGTATGCACTTTATGATTGGCTGAAGACCGTTTTAGAACTGTGAAGGTTCATTTGTCATTTAAGGATGTACCTCATTACAAGGATTCCCATCAACATCCTGTTTCAAAATCAGAATAGATTTAATACAAATATGACAAAATATCAATCACTGGAGTTCTAACGGTTAGTCATCTTTGACCCGAATAGGCTAAAATATTCTTGCAGCTTGTATTTAACTTGTTACAGGTCCACAATTTTCAGGCATATTGCGACTAGTGCTGTATTTGGCCACTTTGATAATAAAGGTGATGATGGTCCCAGAGAATGTATATGGTACTGTCCAGGTCATATTTAGTAGCCGGGACCATGGTGGGACTGCTCCCACATTTACAGCGGGTGCCCCTTGTAGATTTTGATGACACATTTCCAGGTGGGGCCCCTCTCCCAGGATACAATCCTCGGTGGCTTGTCATCGACATCGTAATCATATCTCATCATATATAACCCTAACCCAGTTTGATCATATCCAGTCACAGATATCAATTCTTTTTTCTCAGTTATGACTTACTGACGTTTAAATTATTTTTTTGGCAGTTATTCATGCTACTGACACCACATGTGGTTGTAGGGTGGTGGAGCACCCAAGGCCCAAAGGTACTGTACCACTTAAATCTGATATTGTACAGTATGGTATGGTACCGTATGGTATGATGTGGTATGGTATGATATGGAATGGTATGGAATGGTATAGCATGGCATGGCATGGTGTGGCATGGCATGGTGTGGCATGGCATGGCATGGTATGATATGATATGGCATGAAATGGTATGGAATGGTATGGCATGGTGTGGCATGGCATGGTATGGTATGGCATGGAATAGTATGGCATGGTATAATATGATATGGCATGATATGGTATGGCATGAAATGGTATGGTACTGTAGGGCATGATATGGTATAGTATGGTTTGGTTTGATGACATGGTATGATATTTGAGTTTTGGTGTGGTTGGTTTGGTATGTTGTGAGATAGTATGGTATGGTCCTGCATGGCACAACACATTGTAATGTAGTCCAGGAAGGTGTGCAGTGAATGTTTAAACTTTAGCAAAGTAGGGCGACAAAAGCAATCATTCTTAAAATTTCTACAACCAAAATTTGATAAGAGTGTAGCGATATGTACAGTATCATTATCATGCATTGCACCATCATTCTTGAGTAAAAAACCCCCGTTGTCTGGTAATTATATCAACCAAGATCCCCTCAAATAAAGTAGCATAGATAAGACTGAAATACTAATTAATAAATAGTGCATCCCACAAATCTGTTCTGCGTTAGACAATTAGTTCTGATCCGGCCATTGCTAATTAACTCGTCTCATAACGAAGACTCGTTGTCTGACAATAATTTCAAGGTATAAAATCTTTGACAGCACAACTTTTCAAACAGTTGTAGACAACAATGTGGTTCTCTTTTCACTTTCATCCAGACATATGACTATCCTTGACAAGTTCAGAGACCCTATTTTCTGTATCGAAATAACATTAACAACAATTTTGAATACCTGGTGAAATGATTATGAAAAAGGAAATCTATTTTTAAATAGGTGGTCTGATAATTTTTGCTGAAAACAGATAGAAAAGGAAGTATGGTAGTATGGTTCCTAATTTTTTGTCACTGTGGAGTGTAGTTTTAAGAGACACAAGTGTTGCCTGTTAGATCTATGTTATGAACACTGAAGAGTAATTGGGAAGTAGGAACCAAACACTGTACAATAGCTTTACATTGACAAACACACTGGGAAGGAAGGCTGTAGAATTTGACAAAATCTATATTGTAACAAAAATTGAGAAGGCTTGTAGAAATTTACTGTCTTACAGAATTGATTGACAAACATATCGGTAAGGCTGAAGAATTTTACAGTTTTTACAGAATTAATTGGCAAACACATCAATTGATAAGGCTGTAGAATTTTACAGAATCGCGTGAAACATGAATCAAAATATGGATTGAGAAGGTCGTCTCTTTTAAGAATAGACAATTTTAGCCATGTAGATGTGACAAAGTTGATAAGCCTAGCAATAGACATAAAATAGCTGTTACGTGCCTGGAATGTATGGTCTGAACAGGACCCCTGGAAATTAACAATGATTAATCAGGAACTAGAAATTCACGTCGTAGGCCAGAGTTGCAAAAGCATGCTAAACAGGTTATTACACATAATATTTAGTTTCACATACATATATATATATGTAGTTCATCTAACACAAACAAATAGGTATGTCTTATTCCACTTGAAAGTTTGGAAAATATACTTTATGAATATTTTATGAATCAAAATTACATTCACTGAGCTACTGTCAGCAGCAGAAGAGATTTTTTTCTTCCAAAAGCAAATAAATCCAAAAAAAAATATCACGCATGTATGTAATTATATTAATGAAGTTGAAGAGACGATCAGGTAAGTATTTAAAACATCTCGTCTCACCGCATGTGTAATGGAGGTCGGAAATGATATATAGAACTAGCAAAAGAGAATATATGTGAGCAATGCAAAATTGAAGAACAAACAAAGTGAGTTGGAAAACCTTCCAAACGATCCGAAATATATGTGATTACGAGGTCGTATTTAACATAAAGCAGCCCCATTGCTATTTGCAAATGTTGACCTTTGACATTGATAAATGTCATCAGCTTAATTTGGTCGCACATTCTGTTCAGGATCTGGAGTTCCTTTGAACTAATAACCATAAATTAATAATTTATTTTCTCTTTAAATTTTTTAAAACATTTACTTTTCAGTAAATTTAACTTAAGTATTAACAATCTTGCAAATTCCACATGAATACTACTCAGTCTGGCAGTATAAAAGAATGATTGTAGCCTCACCAGTACATGGAGAAACTCCACCCCCCCTCCCTGCCGCCACCCCAAACCCCCATTCTAATATCCACAGTAGATTGGATCTACATATATCAGTTCTAGGGTAGAATGGTACCATTTTGTTTTGCGAAGTAAAAAACAGTAACAACTAAGGACATTTTCATGAGATTTTCCAACCCTTTAGCACGAGGGTATAGAGTACTAGGTGATAAATATAAATGTATTATGTGGAATACAGTGAGCAGCACAAGCAGAGAGATATTATAATGAGACAGGCTTGAGAAAGAGCATTCAACAATCTATAGGGCCAACAAAAACTTACAAAAAGTAAGAATACAAGTTTCATCTTTTCCTCTCATTATTTTTTTTCCCACCAAATTATATAATTTGTATTTTTGTCAGAGTTGCACATTACTTTTGGTTCTTGTCATATTTTTGCAAGAAAACAAATTTGAAAGAAAAATGGAAGGGCACCACCTTAAAAGTTTATCAAGAGAAACGTGACTTGATTTAGCAAATCCAACTGAATCACAACAAAACTGGTAGTTGGATCATGAACTGTTAAAGTGAAGATGAAACTCAGAATAATTCTTTTGTGAGGGTAGAAGGGTTGAAAGTCTATTTCAAAATATTAGCTATTTGCTTTTAGGCCTCCAAACATAGGGACCAAAATGTAGGCTCATGACAGTAAAAAAATTGGCATTTCTATTTAACACGGATGAATGTTTTAATAATATGTACAGTTGACATTGTTTTGCCTTGTGGATGATCTGCACCATAATACAACTCCCACTGGATACACCCACTAGAAATATGGTAGGGTGGATGGATGATCAGTACCCTAATACAACTCCTAGTGGATACACCAACTAGCAAGAAGATAGGGTGGATGGTTGATCTGCACCCTAATGCAACTCCTTGTGGATACACCCACTAGAAAGAAGATAGGGTGGATGGATGATCTGCACCCTAATACAACTCCTAGTGGATACACCCACTAGAAAGAATATAGGGTGGATGGATAATCTGCACCCTAATACAACTCCCAGTGGATACACCCACTAGAAAGAATATAGGGTGGATGGATGATCTGCACCCTAATACAACTCCTAGTGGATACACCCACTAGAAATATGGTAGGGTGGATGGATGATCAGTACCCTAATACAACTCCTAGTGGATACATCAACTAGCAAGAAGATAGGGTGGATGGATGATCTGCACCCTAATACAACTCCTAGTGGATACACCCACTAGAAAGAAGATAGGGTGGATGGTTGATCTGCACCCTAATACAACTCCCAGTGGATAGTGGATACATCCACTAGAAATATGGTAGGGTGGATCTGCACTCTAATACAACTCAAAGTGGATACACCCACTAGATACAAGGTAGGGTAGATGGGAACAGAGGGGAGAAAAGGATGGATGTTAACTTAAAAATTAAATATTCAGTTTTTAATATCTGAGGAAATTTGAACTCTATATCAACTAGTTTTATCAACTTTCTGAGTCAACATTAATGTTAGAATTACAATTGATTGAGAAGTATTGATTACATCTTTAAGAGGAAATCACATGCATCTAATTGGTTTTGTTCAAATGCTAAAATGTAAAGCAATTCCATGCTTGTAAAAAAGCTGTTGCTACATAAATACTAACTTCCTCATGCACACATACTTTTATACAACTGTGATAATTGACTATTGGCCTACACTCTTGATGTGCCAGAAACTTGTGTAGTAGGATATTAAGTGGTAGGTACCATATAGAATGGTGAAATGTCTGCGTAGAAAGGAACATGGAGAATTAGAATAATCATAATACCTAAATTTTAGTGACTTAATAACTTAAATAAGTAAATAAATAAATAATAAAAATTAAATGCTGAAGTTGTATGGAGGACATGCAGTTCTTAATAGACGACCATTTCTGGCTGCATAACAATTTAGTTCACGCATAGGAAGGAAAACCCGAAACAATATCACACACAGTAACAGAAGATAAAACAGTTTTTATAAAGATTGCAAACTACACCAACAAAGTCCAAAGTCATGGGTTTTCCACCAGTGGTCACCCATAGCATGCCATGGAGAGGTTTCAAGGGGTCCATTGAAGGTGGCAGGGGATGGGGGGGGGGAGAGCTTTGTGTGTTTGATAGTGAATATGCATTTGCAGCATTTTGGTATAAAGCAGCGTTTCAAATATTGCATCAAAATTCTAAACAAAACTGTAAAAATTTACTTGTGCAAGGGCAAAGTAAAACCACTCTGTACTATATTCATTAAAAATTCTGTAATAATCATATTTTAGATAATATTTAGTGATCTCTCTTGAAATTGCGTTTAATTTCTTTAAAATGTGATTGCTATTAGCTCCCAAAGATATACTACGATGCTCTAACCATCAATGGGTATCACATATCTTTGTGGGAATTAGCTCAATTCACACAGGCCTCAAAATTTGGGCAAATTACCATCTAAATGCCAGAAAAAATTCCCCGTTTTGCCAGTAGGATAAAAACACTCTAGATCGCATTTTTTTCCCTGTCTAGACATAAAGAACACAATCACATGTAAGTCAGTCAAAATATCGCCCCTATTTCCGTAAGTAACCTAAGCTCTATATAACTGCTTTATTAGTAACAAGTATTCTTGGGTTTCACCCATAAACCTGCAGTGTTAACTCATTTGTGTCAATTGTAATTCAGAAAATTGCAAGTGAGAACTTAACTTTAGCCAGAAGATTTTTTTTATTTATTGTGAAGGGGGGGGGGGGTTGGGGAGGGGATTCTAGGTTTGTCTCCAATTAAAAAGGTGGAAATGTGTTGATACAATAATTTTAAATAACTTTGTTTCCTAACAGTATCACTTGAGAAAATTATTGTTTGAAGTAAACTACTCCCTCTTTCCCTTATACTTTCTGATTTGATTGCTTGAAAACTTACCACCACTCTCATAAAGTAACAACATAGAACAATGTCTTCTTAACTCTCAACATCTGTTCCAACCCCCCCCCCCTCTCTTCCACCTCTTTCAACAACAGATCCCCCCTATCCAAAAAAGAGCCCTGAGTTGCACAATTGGTTTTCGAAACCAATAATCTACCTTATCATCCCATGGATGACATTCATGATCTGTGTTATATAAGCTTTCATTTTTTTAAATTTCCTGCGACATTGTACACAACATTGCACACTTCTGTATCAAATGACACTATATGTCAGTTTATAATGGAACCTCCCAGAATGTGGACAGAAAGATCCAAGAATTGTCGTTTTGTTTTCGAATCTATAGATAGGACACAGGATAGCCAATGTTTCCTTTACCTGTCACTTTTACTCAAGTCTACATCTTACAGACTACTGTACTGTACTCAGTGTACTGTACTGTACTATACCCTGTACTGTACTCTAGAGTGAACTATACTATACCGTGTACTGTACTGCACTGTATACTGTACTCTACTATACAGTGTACTGTACTATACGGTGTACTGTACTATACGGTGTACTTTACTATACCGTGTACTGTACCCTGTACTGTACTATACCGTGAAATGTACTTCACCGTGTATATACTATACCGTGTAATGTACTATACCGTGTACTATACTATACCGTGTACTATACTATAACTTGTAAGTATACCGTGTACTATACTACACCGTGTATTGTACTAAACCGTGTACTATATTATAACCTGTACTATACCCTGTACTGTACTATACCATGTACTGTACTTTACCATGTACTATACTATAACCTGTACTGTACTATACCGTGTACTGTACTTAACCGTGAACTATACTATACCGTGTACTATACTATAACCTGTACTGTACTATACCGTGTACTGTACTATACCGTGTACTATAACCTGTACTATGTTATGCAGTGTACTATACTATACCATGTACTATACTATACCGTGTACCATGTACTATACCGTGTACTGCACTGTACTATACTTTACCGTGTACTATACTATAACCTGTTCTGTACTATACCGTGTACTATAACCTGTACTATATTATACAGTGTACTATACTATAACCGTGTACTATACTATACCGTGTACTCTACTATACCGTGTACTGCACTGTACTATACCATGTACTATACTTTACCGTGTACTATACTATAACCTGCACTGTACTATACCGTGTACTATACTATAACCTGTCCTGTACTATACCGTGTACTCTACTATACCGTGTACTCTACTATACCGTGTACTGCACTGTACTATACCGTGTACTATACTATAACCTGTCCTGTACTATACTTTGTACTATACTGCACTGTACTGTGCACTGTATTGTACTGTACTCTACTATACCCTGTACCTTACTTTACTTTATCTGCAGTACATACCATTGCATATCGTCTAAAGTTGAAAAACAACCAACAGTTGATGCAAACATGCATACAAATTACAGAACAACTCAGCCAGCGATCGAGTACTAAAGTCTGCAGAGAGTAACTATAAATTAGTTTACAACAACAAAATGAATCTTTGTGAATTTATATTGACCCTTCATCACATGGATGGAAGGCAACACAATCCCTTTGACCATTGAATATCTTGTTTTGTAGACTCATCGTATGCACCAGTATTCACCTTAAATCCAGCTCTAACAATGGAAGGGGGAGGGAGGAGTGTGGATCAAGGGTGGCCAAAGTCTCCGCGCTTGGGTCACTTAATAGACTCTGGGGAAATATCGGACTAAGAATAGTACGCATTTTTCATTTTATTAATACACTTAAGGAAAAGACTTCAACAGGAGTTCCTGTAATATGTGCCTGGTTTTATTTAATTGATCGTACTAAACAAGAAATCTTGGTTCCCCTTTTTTAATTATGTTGTTCCAGATACAGTATCTGTATACTGTATGGGACAGTGTAGAGCGCTGCACAGAAAGTATTCACAATTTAATGTTCACTGAATTGTTTAACTCGAAAGCCAGCATAACTTTGAACAAACTTTATTTGCTTAGCACCTCATTCTTTAATATTTCAATCTGTTTGGAGCGGTTTTGCTTTGACGAGGGAAATGTTGATCAAAGAAGATTGCTCTCTGTGTGTGCATGTGATGCAACACATTTCTACAGAAAGACTTTTGCTGTTTCTTTTATTAGAGTTTCAAAACAGATAATCAGGAGGGAGTCTGTAATTTATGTCTGAAATATTTCTCCCTTCATACAGTTCTTTATTTCATACAGTTTTGTTTTGTTTTGCCTAGGCCAGTGGTGAAGGAAGAGTAATGAATCGAGGGGGGGGGGGGAACCAACTTTGTAGGGCAGTGGGACTTATGCCACCAAAGGGCACTTCAATACAATATACAGGAAAGGGCATTCTTTTTAGAATTTTCTCTCTGAATTGAGGGGCAGCACATCCCTCCCTGTGACAAATGCACCCCCCTCCCCAAACTCCACCTCTCCTGTTTTTGACAGATGGCTACTTTTATTTCACCAAAGTAGTAGCCTACTTTTCATTAACCAATTGATACCAGGACATTTAAACAATTACAATAAAAGGGCAATTGGTACTTACCATTAACCAAAAGGACAATTTTATTTATGGAAAGGGATACTTTTAAGGGTTTTCCACAAATTGCTGCACTCCTTTAACTCATCCAAAAGTGCACATTTAAGCTTTAATATGAAGTTGTGGGGTACATGCCTATCCCCCCACTCCTCCCCTTACAGTTCTGTTCTGCCATTCCATGGTCTAAGTATATGAAGGTGTGGGGTACACCCCCAACCCACCCCCCCCCCTCAGTTTCTGTTCTGCCACCCCATGGACTATGCCTTTCACTTTTTCATATTAAATGTACTAAGACTATTATCAGCAAAGAACAGACGAGAACAGTGTCACTTATTTTGAATAATGCAGCTCAGATGACTTGAAGGATGACTGAAAGGCTTGATTTTAAGTCTCGATACGTTATATTCCAAGAGAAAAGAAAAAACTTGATTTCTTGTAAAGTATCTACAGCTGCTATTCCTTCAAGTTATTCACCTGTAAATGTCATTTGAGGCGACAAAATATACATGTTTTCCATGAGAGTTGCAGCTTAGGAAGTGACCTAATAGTCTTTGCAATAGAAGTAGTCCAGTCACTTAAATTAACGAACCTCAACTGCTCAGCGGGTCATTTCTCAAAAACTATATACAATCTGGACGGATAGAAGTGTTTTTTAAAAAAAAAATTTAACAGCCTACGATATATTCAAACTATTTATGTGTCTAAAGTCACCATTAAAGTGGGAAGTATCCCAGAGCTTTTAATATAATTTTGATGATCACAACGCAGCAGGCTAGCAAAGCAACAGCTTTATGAATGTCAACATTTATAGGTCATTTCCATGGCAACACATCCATAGACTGCATATTACTATATTTCATGGATGCTAGGAGGAACTATAATTATACAATGTACAGCGGTTTGAGTAAAATTATCGATTGTGTACAGCGCGGGCAGTGCACTATCTCTTAAAATGCTAACTGAAAGTAAACAATTTAATATTCGGGTCAAATTAAATCGAGTCCCAACACCCAGTTTATTTCCTGCTTTTCTTGGTTCATTTGGCAACACATTAATGTAGCTTATTGCATTTATAGTTTTCACACTGCTGAAAACTAAAAAACAAGCAAGTGAACATTACCGCTCATCAGTCAACCAATTTCACGATCACAATTAATACACAACAATCATTCTAGATCTTAATCACTGATGAAAATGCATCCCAAAATG
>JXUT01141041.1:0-23192 GCA_000934455.1 Apostichopus parvimensis
ATTATAAAGTAAGTCCTCCCAGTGTTGCAGCAATTATAAAGTAAGTCCTCCCAGTGTTGTCGCAACTATGAAGTAAGTCCTCCCAGTGTTGCAGCAATTATGAAGTAAGTCCTTCCAGTCTTGCAGCAATTATGAAGTAAGTCCTCCCAGTGTTGCAGCAATTATAAAGTAAGTCCTCCCAGTGTTGTCGCAATTATAAAGTAAGTCCTCCCAGTGTTGTCGCAACTATGAAGTAAGTCCTCCCAGTGTTGCAGCAATTATGAAGTAAGTCCTCCCAGTGCTGCAGCAGTTATAAAGTAAATTGACTGTTTCCATGGTGATAATCGTCATAACTGTCTATCCTTAATGAAACCCTGACAAGAGCGCAGAAATATATACACAGTACACTTTACCTGTCAGAACATTTTAGTCGATTAAATCTTTCTCTTGTTGTAGTTTTAAACTATTTTTCTATAACTCCCTCCCTTCTTAGAAAAAGTTATTTCCCATTTTATATCAGAGGTGGAAGGGGTTGTTCTTAAAGATGGACATTTCTACACCTTTCACTCTTGTAATGGCAAGTTGGTCGACCCTTTTAAGTTAATCTTTTTATCTAATTCAATTGGTAATCACAGGACACGGAATATGAATATTGTCTTTCGCTTTAAATTTGATTAACCGGTTTTTTTTTCTACCTCTCAACGAAAATATTTATCCAACTCATTTGCCGTCTCGCAGCTCCTTGCCACCTCGTCCACAGAGCCGTGCTGAACCAAGACCATTGAGGACGGATGACGGCAGTGTAAATGCCACCGACAACAGAAGTCAAGCTTCCTCATCCTCAACTAACGGTCCTCTTCCTGTCATACCAGAGGATGGTTACATCGCTCCAGAGGCGGGCGAAACCGCCGAGGCTGTTCGCCTCAATAGCTTATCTGGGTTAATAGAAGAAGCCGTCTCTTCTGCTGTGGACGTTTTGAAGAATGAAAACAGGAAAGGAGGTGCTGAACTTTGAATATTACATGTTTAAAAGGCTTGTGTTGTTCCATTTCGTTCTCTTCCCAATAAATGGTGTTATACATTTTACTAGATTTAAATGGTACTTCCAGAAACAAGGTGTAGTTTGTTTTTATTAAACCATGCTCTTTTTATCAAAATGTATTTACAATGATTTTTGGTCTGTTCTTTCTTTCGTTCGCAGATAACACTACAGATAACACTACAGGACTGACAACATCGGTCGTCATTCAAAATGCCGTTTCATGCCTTGCTAAAATATTAAGTGGAAAAATGAACCACAGTGAAAATGACGGTGAGTTTGATAATAGAGAAATATTATTCGAGCATGAAAAAGAACTGGTTGCAAGCCATCTTTCAATTGCAGTATAACAGTAGTGTACTTAAAAAGAGGGCAAACACCAGCAAATGAGCGAGCAACAAATTAATTTGTGTTGTTGATAATTTGTACTTCCATGTCCCCACTCCAAAGCACTTGTACTGACAGTATGAATATCCCGTTTCTATCAGTAGGTTCATAGAAACTGTTCATACTGTCAGTACGATTGCTTTTAAGCATGATATCAGGTGACAGTGTAGAGTGGTATTAGCATTGCCAAATTCTCCCAACTGGCTGGAAGGGAGTTATCAGGCCATGAATATTCATGGTTCATTATCACAGGGAAGAAGTATTGTTTCTAGCCCCTTGAATGGGTGGGGAGAATTGGAAAGTACCCTTTCACTTAACATAGAGACAATTGTCATGTGAATGGAGTTCCATTTTAAGACATTGTTTTGAGACAATAGAGATGGAGAGTAAAGATTTCAGGCAATGCTGCAATTTAATTTTTACAAAATAGTGCATCCCTTCTACTGCCTTCTTCTTGCCATCTTGCCTTCAAGCATGCCAGTTACTACCTACCTAAATTATCCTGAGTCAAGGATGCAACAATTGTGATACTTAAATATTGCCTTTGGTATTAACCATTCTTACTGTAAATTTTGCTATTAAACTGTTGTTTTTTGAGGCTCCATCTGTGTTACAGACGGCATGGTCCTAACCCTGGTGCAGTTTTTTTTCTTTTCTCCCTGCTATATGGTCTAATGCTGTTTTCTCAGTCTGCAGTCCGGGAATTCAGTGATAACTGTTGGGTTATTGGTCCTGCAACCTCTGATGAAAATGGTTTTGGTTATCCAACAACACATTTGTAATTAGTCGTTTCAGACCATCAGGCAACCCTGTCTGTACTCTGTTGATGTACAGATTTGCAATACGTTATTTTTTATATTTTATTTTATAGTAGCCTCATGAATATTTATGCATTCAACTTTACACTACTGCAGAAATAACTATGCATGAACACACCATCTCATCAATGTTAGGATTAGATTTAAGGATATATCCAGAGGAGAGAATACATTTCCTTGAGCAACAGATTGCGTTTCCTTTGCGTATATCCTTCACAAACAAGAAGATTCTCAAAGGACATTATCAAACAAAGGTGTGGATAATATGGTGAAAAAGAGCATCAGATTCTAAATACTGACTTTCTTTCTGTTTCCTGTTTCCATTACAGGAAAATATAAAGAACTTGCTTCTACCCTACGTAGGTCAGGGACCGTGTACACACTTTGGTCGTATCTGTTAACCTCGAAAGATGACTTAAAAGCATTACAGGTACTGCATAATTTCGAAATAAAACGTGGTAAATGACAATCTAGAGATATTAATCACATGTTACAAATTAAATAATAAATCAATTTAGAGAGCGAGAGAAAGAGAGCAGTAAAAACACTTGTGGTAAGAAATGGATTGAAACCAGTGAACACAAGATAACAATTCCTGTGCTATCCCAACTGAGCTATCTAGCCTATCAGCTTAGGGCCATTTGAGTCAGCAGATTTGTTGTATGGGGCCCAACAGCAGTGTGCAACAGGACCTGTTATACTGTGTAACTGAAAAATCTTACCCAATTTTATGTTTGATATGACCTAGACATTACAGTGAAGGAATTTAATAAAAAAATAGATTAATAAAAAACATGACATTTATATATTAATATGAGAAATATTGAGTTAAAAACCTTTCCACAAAGTATCACTCAATTTAATATAATATCAACACATCTTCAGCTTGCCTAAATTCTGTCTTAACATATTTCATTTTGTCCTCATCTTAGGTCCCAATCGCAAATTCCATAACGATTTTGTCCGAAACAATCGCTACCGACGACACTGCGTTTGATACAAAGGTGCGATTTGATCGTAAGGATGTAACAAGGACGATGTTCATGAGCACTGATGACTTAGAGGTAAGCCTTGGATGTACCATTTCTTTGTATTTCCTTCTCTTTTTCAAAATAAAATACTAAAATATTACACAATATAAATAAACAGACAAGTGAGATCAAAATTTGTTGTGAAAGGTAGTGAGATCACAAAACTAAGGGTCACAAAAAAGAAGGGTTTCGTGCTTTAGTAACTTTGCGTGTCCCCTTAATTTGCGTACATTTGTAGCTGCACTGATAGACATTTTGGTTGCCATGTTCCTAAGTCAAGTCACAACTTTAATGTACAAAGCCTTAATGGAATTGGCAAAAACTGCCACTTTGAAACAAGGAAATTCCAGTTTTGATTTGGAGACGTTTTTGTGCATTATTTCACACATTTAGCCAAATTTATATAAATAAATTTTTCATTGCTTTGAGCAGTTTGACTCTCCCGACCTTTACAAGTATAATTCTCTGTATTTTCGGCAGAATCTGGTCAAACCAGCAGCGATATCACTTAACTGTAGGATAGATCTAAACAGCTGAGGAAAATCAGCTAGATCTTCATCATTGCTATCCTTTAAAAGAATAACATTGTCCTTACTATCATGAATTTACCATAATACGCCCTAGTATGTAAGCAATAGAGCAAAACCAAAGGTCTTTATCTTCTACCCAGATTCCTTCCACACCAAACTCCACCCTGTCAGAAGTATCAATAGTTTTGCATGCAGTAGCATACTGTTCGACTCTTCATAGGTTTGCTGTGTAGAAGAGTTCTGAATGTTAGTTTAGACGTTTCATCGATAAAAAAATTTAAAAAAAAAAAAATTTTCATTGATACAGCCAACTCTCGACTTTACTATGTTTATCTTTGCGTGTTACATGCCATGATTTCCCATCTTGTTTTTCATTCTGTTGCTTGAAACATTTGCAGGTGCTAAATTATAACTGGACGTTTGAGAGTGTCCGCGCTAGCCTTGGTGTCTCCCAGCCGTCCAGCCCTTCCCCATCGGACCATCCTAAGGGCTGGTTTTACCAGGTGAGGTAGATCTGTTTACTTCATGACTGTTCGTGAGTCATTAACTCTGTTCAGTGTTCTGGTGCTTATCAAAGTCATCATCTAATCGGAAACAACTAATCAGAAAAGCCGCTGGTTGCATTTACATGATAAGTCTACTTGTTATTAAAATATGTTTACAGCTTTTTACAGTAGTGCTTTTAGAGGGTGACTATAAGCAGACTTCTTAGACTAGATACTTCATAGTGTCAAGAACAAAACATTTTAGTGTTGGTATTTTAATGATTCTATAGCTATTTCAGTTTTCAAGACATTCAGCTTTCAAATGTACATACTCTCTGGTATGATCGTTTTAAGCGGCGGCGAAACGATTAACTCGGGGGACCAGAGGGGCTCCTACAGCCAGCAATCATTTGCTAAGGACCAGGTGTTTGTGCTTCAACTATAGGACTCTTTTGAGTGATGATAAATTCATTCTTTCATTAATTAATCTAGTGTTAGCCAATTATTTATCTTGGAGATTAAGAATCAACCGTACAAGAAATCCATCAATACTTAACAAAGAAACACAGAGACAAAATGTCAACAGGTTGAGATTTTATAAATCTTCTCGTAAATATAGAACATATGTTTTACTTAAAATAACTGCACTATAGCACAATGAGGCTAGGTTCCTGCAACTGCTTGATGATATCGGAAAAAGAAGGAAAAAATGTTACCTCTGTAGGACACACTCTGGCACCCTTAGCTCTACCCCTAGGATGGGATTAGAGTAAGCCCATGCAGGAGGGGGGATGTTAAATTACCACTAAAGATGGTCAATAAAAATGAACCTCCCTTTGGTCACTCTCTCACCTCTTAATTAATTTACTTAAATAGATGTTTAATAACAGTCCCTCAACTTAACCCCTTTCCAGATTCTCTTTGGTAATGTCTCTTCGGTTTTGTCCTCCTCACAGATGGAACTATTCTCAGATGGTTTGATTCAAGTCGGTTGGTGTAGTCAACAATGTCAGTACTCCCCTCAGAAAGGTAATTTTGATGAAAACCACTTTCTAAAAATCTCCTTCAGTGTCTTGACCATTATTTATTTGTTTGTTTATATTTGTTATATCAATCAATCAATCAATCAATCAGAAGACATTTATATAGCGCCAAAATCAACAAAAGTTGTTCAAAGGCGCTCAAGACAGTTACATGAAATTAATTACAATACACTTCTTGAAAAAGATAACATTTGAGCAGTTTCTTGAAAATATGAATAGTCTGAGCATCCTTGATGTGATTTGGAAGAGTGTTCCACTCTTTTGGTCCATAGCAGGAGAGTGCGCGATCTGCAAATGACACAGCATGGGTTCTAGGCACGATAAAGTGAGGAGAAGATGTATATGATCTAAGCTGTCTGCGTGGTGCTTGCAGCTGTAGTAAGTCAGATATGTAGGATGGAGACTGTTTATGGTGAGCTTTGTACACAAGAAGAAGAACTTTGAATTTATACATGGGTGCATCTTGTTTTGCAGATGCATATTTATAGGAAAACTGTTATTTGTCATTGGTAAGAAATCGGTGTTATTTTGACCCAATTGTAACACCCCATACACTAACAAGGAGATCCATGTATTTAATACTCATAACTTGCGATATTGACGGATCAGTCGAATGGCGAGAAACTCTTTGTCACCCGAATAATAATGTGGTGAACCTTCTTTCTTTGTTCAACCTTTGAATGTTGCCACAAATAACATTATTGCAGATGGTTTTCATTTAGTCAGCTTACCTCATGACAACAGATCATGTTGACATGTAACATAATTACTGTAAACAAGCAACTCTTTTGAGTTTGGATGCCACAATTTCACCCAAATCTGCTGAATACCACTCACAAGAAGATTTGGCATTCAAACCATCCTAGATTTTCTTCATCCAGCAACCATTTGAAAATTGAGGAATTTTTTAGTGATATACTCCCATTTTGAACATTTTGCTACCCACATTTTCACTATGGAATGAAAACTAAGGCTCATTAAGGCTTATTAATGAAGGCTAATTAATTAATTAATTTAACCAAAATTTCTTTAATTTCTTTTCTTTTTTTGGGCAGGCATAGGTGTAGGGGACGACTATAATTCCTACTCCTTTGATGGTGTCCGGCAGAAAAAATGGCATGGCCCAGTGGCAGAACAAACAGAGGTATGAATTAAATCAAATCCTTTCAAATATTTCATTTGAAAGTAAGTCTCCCTCTGAATGAACATGGAGTCACCCTTTTTGCTTCATTTGTGGCATAGCCGGGATTTTATTCTTTCTCAAAACACAAAGACACCGACATTATCTAGTGGAAAACATTAGGTTTTTTTTTTTTTTTTGCACCAAGTTTTTGTCTAATGTACACGACTTTTGGCACTAGGAGGAGAAAAGACTGATGCTGTACGTTATGTATGCATCATATCAATTTTGGTAGCAGGAAGTGGGGGTGGGGAATGGAAAGGGTGTAGGGTAGGTGTAGGTAGGGGTGCAGGTTAGGTGTAGGGATGAGAATGGGACATCTCCAGGGTGAGAGCAGGGCCCTGCGTTGGACATTGTTTCATTTAATTTGGCGATTTGAAAGCTAACAGCTACGCTTCGTATTCTACAATGAGATTATTGGTTTTGGTTTTTTTATGATTGTTTTTCATTACAGGAGAATGCATATGGGGAGCTCTGGAAGTCAGGTGATATTGTCACATGTCTACTCGATTGCTATGGCAACATCAGTTACCATCACAACGGAAAGAATTTAGGAGTAGCATTTGCAGGTACCAGCTCTTAGTGATATCTGCAATTTTAATTTATGCAAAGTTTCATTTGTGGTAGAGCCAAGAAAAGTTTGCTGATTTATGAGAGGGTTTTACAATAAAGGAGTGACCTTGTGATGTTGTGTACCATCTTCAGTCTGTGATATATCTATTTTCTGTTATCTATTAGTATCCATATACAGGAAGTCAGAGTTTTTTAATATCTATTAGTATCCATGAACATGATATCAGAGTTACGATTGTTTCGTTATGTTAATTCAAGGTTTTTATATAATAACCTTTTCGTGTTTTCTTATGAACAGCCATTAACATGCAAGTCTGCTGGTACCCAGCATGTTCAGTATGTACTGATCAGTGGGCGAGATTTAACTTCGGAGACGGTCCAGTCAGGTTAGTGATTTGTTTTAAGCCTATCATTTGCTTCACAACAGATGATAGCACATGTTGGTTTATAACTTAATGATAGCCCAGTAAAACTTACACAGCAGACAAGCTAAAGGCCTGGCATAATTATACCAAAAAAACTTGTTTACTATCTGTTATGTTGTTTGGGGTAATAAGTTCAGGACAGTGTTATTCGATGCTTTTCTTCTTTATTTTCCGACTCCACAAAATGCCACTAATTCCTTTCACAATCCTCTAACATCAATCCTTCATCAACAACCTCTGCTACCTTGTAACACTATCACCGCTATCCTCTCACACAACCTCCGCTGCTCTCTTTCCTTGTCCCTCCTTTTTACCTTCGCTCTGCTCATCACCTCACAAAAGCCAAAGCCCAACTGCCCTAAACCCCTCTCCTCATCTCTAGCTCTATCCTTTAATCCTATTAGAAAGTCTTTACATGTCTAAGTAATCCCAGCTTTGTAATCCCCTTAAGCTATCCCTAGGACATGAGCAGCTTTCTTCTCCTTACACTATCATACAACTGGCTTTATATCTAATAATTGCAGTATCCTAGCTCAAGAATATTATATAACATGCATGTAGAGCAGCTCACTACTTGTTAAATGTTGACAATGTTTGGCTAGACCACCGTTCTGGGGAAACAGCTAATCCAATAAGCCCTCCACAGTGGCCATGCTGTTCCTAAGCTGGATTTTAACAATGGAAAAAAACAATGGTGTCCTCATTTCACATGCACCTGTGTGTGAGTGTATGTATGACTAAGTGCCCATTTCACATGCACCTGTGTGTGAGTGTATGTATGACTAAGTGCCCATTTCACATGCACCTGTGTGTGCGTGTATGTATGACTAAGTGCCCATTTCACATGCACCTGTGTGTGAGTTTATGTATGACTAAGTGCCCATTTCACATGCACCTGTGTGTGAGTGTATATATGACTAAGTGCCCATTTCTGACACTGGGCAATATCTGTCTTCTCAAAGAGACATCTTTGAAAACAGCTTTCTGTTGAATGAGTTGGAGAATACCAGTCATTGGTGCATTCTAGCCTCCTTCAAGCTTGTGATACAAATCGTCATCATGGTGATCTCTTACAGGTTTCCGGAGTCCATTCCCGACGGCTTTGTGCCTATATCTTACTATAAGCATCCACCACAGTATCCAGTAAGCAACACAAACCAACCCTTGATCGATTCCGTGGATGAGCCTGCTACGAGCAATGAGAAAGAGGAAACTGCAGAAAGTTTAGATGAAGAAAATACCAAAGAAGTGAAAGAGGGCGCTGTCAAAGGGCAACCTGAGGCAGGGGATGCAGCTGCCAACATTGTTCTGCCTCTAGAGGGCGCTAGATCTATTTCAGCGGATTATCTCCCATCTCTCTACTTTGAAATCAAACTCGACTCTAATGACGCTCGGTGCGTATAATTTTGTTTGTCTCGTGTTTGTGGGTATGGTTGAAATTTTGATTTTGATTGGGTGTCTCGTGTGACCATTCTGAGCTTTTTTTTTGGTGTGGGGGGGGGGGGCTGACTGCCAGCAGCTTGGGGGTTGTTTCTTGTATCAGGTAGAAACTATTTGTTATCCAAGCCTTGACTACAGAACTCTTTGTGTGCAATGCTTTTTCAGCAGCTGCCATGCCCTATTCTTGTTGCCAAGAATGTTGACATAGAAGTTTAAATCCTTAAAATACTCTCTTCTTCCAAACCAACATCAATACTCAGCCAAGGCCTATAACATTTTCAGAGTAGTTTTACGTAGTCTAGATATATATTTTGCATATTAGAACCGCGTCTGAAGTTTGGATTTCATTAAACTGTGAAGCCTAATTACTTGCTAATTAAAAAGTATTTAATGTATTATTAAAATTCATATGACTATTTGAACTTCTCACAAGTTACTTTAGTGAATCTAGCAAAAACATGAACTTTTGAAGCGTGTTGTCGTAAGGTATAATTCTAGCATCTGAGATACAACATAAATTTATCACAAAAATGAAAATGTCTCGCCTTGCCTCCCCTCCCACCCCCTCTTCCCCCATCCCTGACTGTCAAGCAGTGTTAGTTCATACTTCCCTAAGTATTACCTATAACGATATTCTCTCACCAAATTTTATTTTATTTTATTTTTTGAAGATGTATTAAAGTATTTTCCTTTATTCATGTTTTTACAGGCCTGTCAGCCTCGGATTCAACACATTGAATTTCACTGACCAGGTTACAGCCGTTATAAAGGACTCTGAAATAGTACTGCCAGATTTATCAATTAAACAGGTATGATGAAGAAGATGTCACCAAAGGGTGTTTCTCTGTACCAGTACCCCAGAGGTGCAGACTTTAATTAGCAAAATTTGGGAGACAATGTTGGGTAAAGAAAAGCTGTACTTTGGCTACGGTGTAAAAATGCTGTGGAAGCACCTGGTTCACCCTATGCCTCCCTCATCACCCTTTAGGATGCTGGCATGATTTGTAAAAAAATGGGAATTATTGATCTCCGAAGTAGATGATGGTCCATTCATTTTGTTTCAAAGGTACTTTCTCAGTAGAGGCCTATCTAGGCTTACAATTTTTTGTCTGTATTGTCCTGAAATGATCGAGCTTATTATCAACTGATTGCACATTTCTGGACAGGAAGAAATACTTTGTAGTGTTTTAATATCATACTAGGAAGAGTATTAATTAAGGTGGTATCATTTTAGTCATAAAATGCCACCAGCTTCTTTTCCAAAAAAGGAAATAAAAAAATAAAAATGATTTAACTTGATAATTTTATGACTTCACTAGCTGTTAATGGATTTGTCAAACTTAAATGATTTCAATCTCAGCAGAATTAGTTTCCAGATGCAAGACTCTCTCAATTTTGTCCACAAACCTATGCAGGATATTTATGTATTATTTATGTATTTTTTGTATTTTGTATTTTTTGTATTTTTATGTATTATTAATGAATTATTTGTGTATTATTTATGTATACATTGAGGGTGAGGTTGGGTGGGATGGAGTGCTTTGTATGTTTGCCGAATTCAAATGACCAGGTAGCTGACAACATTTGTTCTTGTCGTTTTTCTGTGAATATCAGCCCGTAACATTGTCCATTCTGTTCCTGCAGGTCTCTGTGGAAAGAAGTGTTGTTGTTGTTGGATGTGGTTACGTAGCCTCCACCAATCATGTTTTCTTTACGGTAGATGGCCAAGCAATAGGTACGTTGTGAATTTTTTATCATTATGAAAATAATATTTAATCTTGTTTTTTGTATTTTCGTTTGATTTTTATAAATTATTTTCATAAAGCAGTAGATAGTGATGTCTTGAATGTGGTAGATTTACAAACGAGAATGAATTTTTTCACAAAATCTTACAACTTTGTTAATACTCTGTAATAATACTCTGTTTGGAGGAGAACACACAAAAGGTTACGTGCTTTGTAATCATACATTAAAAGTGCGTATATATGTAGAACAAATCACGCTGAGGTTGGTCTTGCAATAATCTTAAGTGCTACAGCGAAAAGAACTATCCATGGAGGGAGGGGATGGGAGTCTCATTATCCTATGTGCTTCCATGGCATATTCTATGGCTACTCGGTCATCCTCCCCCGCCCCCTCCCCCTTCAAGAGTACACACATAAAGTAGGGCAATATTTCATTCATAAATATAGGATTCAAGGAAAGTTTGTATAGATTACTATAAAATTTAAAAAATCACAATTTTTATTTTGGAGAATGTTATCACCCAGATCAGAGAATTAATTAATTCATCCAAAACATGTCCTTCAAACTCCAAATGTTCTATGCTGCAACATCTACATGTTTGTTTTCAAACAACTGCACAATACCTCACATAGCTGTGTGCACTTCATTATGTATGTAGCAGTTGACACCACAGTGCTCAACACCAAACAGGAAGCATTGTTTGAAGATCAATATGCAAAGAACTATGGATTGTGGTTGATTCTCATTGGTTCTCATGCATTACTATCCAACTGAAAACTTGCATTTCCTGTTTTAATGAGGGGAACAATTTGTTTCACAGAGAAAAGATGTTTGTACAGGAACTAAGATGGTGCCCTCTGCCCCACCATTCCCACCTCCTAATTAAAACAGGAAATGGAATTTTTATTCTTTCTTTATGATGAAATGTGCACAGATAATACTGTCGCACAGTACTACAGTTTATCCTGCAAAAAAGCAGAGGTTTGAAAGAGATTCTATAATATTTACTTTATCTGTTATTCCATGTGCAGCTTTTGTCTACAACTTGTCTGTGTGTTTGTTTGTTTATTTAATAAAAGAAACTTAACGTCAAATTCTCTTTATCTTCCAGAATTATTCTTTGAGTTTGCTGGTGGTCATGTGACATCACCAGTGATGCCTTGCCTGAGTTCTTCTCGCTACTACGTCAACTTCGGCCAGAGAGACTTCCAATTCAAAATACCAAACACAGAGGAATACTCCAAAGGTGCAATCAGTACTTGTGTCAAGTTCTTGTCCAGTTGTCAAAGTCCAGTTTCAGAGGAGAGTGAACCAGATGGGAATAAGATGGAGTTGAACCCTTTGGAGTATTGAGAGGAGAAGTTTAGCCTCATATGGTATACCAGACATTGTTAGCCTCAAATGGCCGAAATATGATGTTATATCGCAGATGATCTTGTCCAGCTGTCAATGACCAACATCGGAGGAAAGTTAAACTGAATGGGAACAACAGGGAATTTGAGCCTTGAACAATGAGCCTTGAGCCAATGAGCCAACGAACAATGAGCCTTGAACTAATGCAATGGAGTAAGGGTCAGATTCTAGTTCAGAAAATAAGCCTTGTACGGCAACCAAAGATTGTTAGCCTCAGATGGCAGAAATACAAAGTTGTGCTTTTAAGTATCTTTGTATAGTTATGAGACAGAATTAGCTTCAGATTATCTGAGGGAATCAGCCTTACATGGTTTTCAGTTTGACTTAACCTCAGATGATATTTGAAGAAATTAGCCTCATATGGTAACCAGCCATTGCTAGCCTCAGAAAGCCACAAAATGAGGCTATATATGTTTTTATTAAAAAGAAATTAACCTCATGCAGTTATCAGATAGCATTAGCTTCAGATTCTAAGAGGGAATTAGAGGGAATTAGCCTCTTATAGTACGCAGATTGAAATAGCCTCAGATGGTTACCATATAAATGTGTCTCATTTGGTAACCAGCCACTGTTAGCCATGATAAGCCACAAAATGATGTTATATCTGTGTTTATTAAAGTAGTTATAATGCGAAATTAGGCTCAGATTGGTTTCCATAAAAATTAGCCTCATATAGTAAACAGGCATTGTTAACTGCAAAAGGCCACAAAATGAAGTCATGTCTGTGTTTATTAAATGAACCTCATGTAGTTATCAGATTGTAAGAGGGAGTTAGCCTCATATGGAACTAAGATGGTACTTAGAATTAGCCTCAGAAAGAAAGGTTCAGCCTCTAATAGCCATAAAATGAAGTTATATCTGTCTTTATTACATGACTTAACATTATGTAGTTATCAGATAGAATTAGCTTCAGATTGTAAGAGGGAATTAGCCTCATATGGTACTTAGATGGAATTAGCCTCAGAAAGAAATGCTCAGCCGCTAATGGCCATAACATGAAGTTAAGCCTTGAGCAAGAGAAAGAAAATAGCCTCATATAGTAACCACACAAGAATTAGGGTCAGGATGGCCTTCAAATGAACTAAAGTCTCAAATGGCTGTTAGATGGTATAAGCCTCATATTGTTCATGAGACAGACAGGGTTAATGTCACATGTCCTTATATGCAGTAAATTCCTACATGGTATATGCAGTAGATTCCTACATGGTATATGCTGTAAATTCCTACATGGTTATATGCAGTAAATTCCTACATGGTTCATGCACCCGTACATGGTTTGTTTGACAGATCTAACTCTCTTATCGTTATCAGAATAAATTAATATTAGGCATTAGATGTTCATTTTGATGGGCTGTGAATTTAGGAGCATCCTGTGTTTCCAGTTTAAGTCTCCTTTTCTGCCGCATTTTCAGAAGTATTGTGTGTTATCTGTCCTAGTCTAAAGAATTGCATTCGTATGTCAACCAAACAAAGACCTTACAAATGTATATTTATTGAATTTGGAAATTTTAAGGGGAAAAAAAAATCAAATTTGTCTTGAGTAATTAAAGTGGAAACTTGATTGATATTCCATGTAATGTAAAACTGGAAAATGTCGAGTTTCACATCACGATATACTTCTTTAAAGTGATTGGTTGCTTGATATTACTATTCTTAATACTTTGTTTTCTTTTAAACTCAAATTTACTTTTGTTCTGCACATTTCTCACTTTCAGAAATTGTGTAAAACAGGTTAATATTTGAGGGTGGGCTGGAGATGCCCCATCGGGTGCTAAATCAAGATATCTATATATCATGAGTTTGTTATTAATAGGGAAAGATTTTGTAATGAAACAACAGATGTATCAGTGAATCATAAATTATTCTTTTGTCATCAAATTTAACCAAGTCATACTTGGTGTTCAGAGCAGAATGCAATTAAAGGCATTGAAGACTCGCCCCAAACTGTGTGCCGCGCTCTGAAAAAGTTAACTTTCCATTGCTTGCAAGTGAAGATTTCTGCTTGTCGCTACAATATGCAGACAGTAATGAAACGTGATACCTTGTTATCTTTAGCTGGACCTGAGATGTCCATCGCTGTATCGTTTGCACACTGTGCTGTGGGTATTGACCGCAGCTGTATGTACTGACTGTACACTAGTGTCTAATTACCGAAGGTAGCAAGCTGTGTGCGTATTTTCTGGGATCGATGGTGGTGTCTAACACTTCTGTTACACCTCATTCGAAACTAGTCAGATTACCGGCATTAGACGTTTCTTTTTGCGCGAGTCTTCACACCCTTTAATATCTGAATCATTTCATGTAGTGGTTTTGCTACATTTAAACATCAGTTACCTGCATCAAGTTTTGTTCATAGGGTGTTGATGCACGGTGATAGATTTGGTTCAAAAGTAATATATTTGGTTTTGAAGTTGGTGAAGTTTTGTGGGCTTTGGGAATCACTTTTTAGGAATGGTAATTGACCTTGTTTCATGTAATTTGATGAGATGAGGGTTCTGGGTATGGTATGTTACTAATTATTTCTTGAAATCTTAAAAACAATAACATTATTCCTTTATTTAACCTCAAAATAAGGTACGATTTCTCAAAAGTGTTCATATGAGTTGATGTGTAAGTTCTGTGAGATAATTTAATATTTTAAGGTAATTAGAAGACAGAGCCAAGCATGTTCGGAAATTCTCAACAGGGTACTTACTCCCTAGTGTACATTTCTTCTCAATCGATAGCAGCATTATAACTTCATGAAATGTGGACGAATATCTAGATGTTACCGATAGAAATGCAGAAGAAAGCCCATTCCAAATGTCTATAATTTTATAAATTAATAGCCATTACAAATGTCTTAACCAAAAAAACATGCACTATGCAGCCAACTTACATAAGATACAATTCCTACAAGGTCAAGCTAGGGTGTTTTTTTTTCTTCATTCATGGGTGTCAACTTTCTCAGGACAAACAGTCGGTAACTATTGACACTGTTCACATGGGACAATGTGCTCGTCATAACAAACCGCAGGTTATTTGGTTTTCTTAGTGATCTCACCCATTCATATACATGTGTCACTTGTTAATGCCTCTCTTTTCCTCAAAAAGCGTAGCTTCTCAAATAAAGTCACAATTTTGTGATTCTGAGTTCGTTCAGTGGAACTTTTGAATCGTGGTCCGATGAAGTTCTCGTCATAACTCATAACTCACTCGTGTTCTGATGTCGATCCTGTTATACCATGTGAACAATGCCTGTATACTAATGGTCACATTGTAGTCTGCAAGATTTGCTACTAGTTGCTTTTATCATTATAATCATCAAATGTATTTATGCCTGGATAAAAAGTGATTATTGCATAAATACAATGTTCAAGGTTTTATGAAAACAAGCGATTTTGATGTGCCATCATTTTGTTTTTTGGGAATAGGAATTGTTTTATATTTAATAATAAGTGATATTGTACATATACATATGTACATATTGAAGAGAATTTTCCAAAAAAAAAAATACATGGTTGTAGAAAATATATATTAATTGCAGTTTATAATTTTCTGCTTTCTCTCTTCTTTTTTTTTGCAGCAATTTTAAATATCTTAGCAGAGATCATTAGGTGTAAAACAAAAGTATGATGCCTAGTTGTGTTGCCAACCAACCCAAACTAGTTTACTATCAGTTGCTTTCATTGTAATGGATGTCACTATTACTAATAAGGTTCAAATTGAGGTTCAAAAGTAACCTATATAAAATGCCTTCTGATGATAGAAAAAATTTCTTGTGATAAAGTCATGAATCTTCACTATGCAGCATATCATTTTCTTGATAAGTGACGGATGGTGGTAACCAAAGAAACAAACACCTAATTGTTTCCACGAAATTTGCCAATGCATTGTTAGTCATCCTCTGCTGTGTGTAAGCACAAAATTAACCCTTGAGCCCGAAGCGCGGGTTAACGTGAGTTACTAATACTACGACGTTCTTTTCTTTCATTCACCCCCACACCGTGACGTCATGTAAGGAGTAAACGCATTGATGATGACAACAACAAGAAACACGTACATATGCACAATGATGTACTCATACAGAGTGCATAGCCCTATGCAGGAGTGAACATATTATATATAATGCTTTGTGTAGAAATGACAAAATGGCAACCACAGAGGACAAGAGCATTTTAAAACCCGGTTTAATACTCAACGTTGAAGTCGAAGATGCCCTCGACGGTGTCGTCATGGTTTGTCTCAGACACGAAGGCAGAACTCTAAGGGGCATCCTACTCGATTCAGACAAAGGGTAAGAATTGGTGTAAGAATAAGTTTTTAGCGCGTATGCGTTTTGTAGGTTTGACAGGTCTTCGAAGTGTTGGTAAGAACAGGGCAGGATTACAGGGGCTGGTCTTGTACTGTAGCGGAATGCGTTGCAAAACCAACCGAGTGCATCGGTTAAATGTTGTATTGGCGCGATCGTTGTATTCGTACACATGTGTGATCAGACAAATTTGTCGCGGCAGTTTCCATGTTGAAAAAGCTAGTTATTATTGCAAATAAATGTGCGTAGGGCCTAGGCTACTGTTACTTGTAAAGACAAGTCAAATGTCACTGCATTTGACAAGTGACAGCAACTGACTCCAGTGAGGTTTAACATTGCCAACAGTTGCCAATGCATAAGTAAGTCACAGACTAAGGTAGGATTTGGTGATTATATGAAGGGCAGTTTCTCTGGAAGGAACATGTCTGGATTGCCTGTAAATGCTAACATCATTCCTCTAAATCAACATTTTGTTACACTAAGCTAGTTAAATGACTGAAAACATTGAAGTGACATTTTGAAGAAAGAAGAGTCGGTCAACCAGTTCAGAATTACAGCACATGTTTGATACATTGTAAAATTACAGCTGTATAGTGCACAGCAAAAGGGCTTCACAGAGGAGAATATATGCATTCAATATTATATTACATTTTTCCTATGAGAGAAGCATGTGTGCTGTAGCTAATGTAAAGTAGTACAGTTTGATAACATGAAAATGTCAAAGTGTGCAGTACCTCATAAACAAGAGAGGAAATCCATTCAGCATTACATTATATTTTTCCTATGAGAGAAGCATGTGAACTGTAGCTAATTGTAATGTAGGACGGTTTGATAACAGAAAAATTTCAAAGCGTGCAGTACCTCATAAACAACGCACACAAAACAGAAATGAATTTTAATTTATTTGTCAGTGTTCACTGTCTTTTAAGGACAATACAAATCCAAAAACCTCAAAGTTTTCTTGTGAAACGTGATACCAAACCATCCACTGAACAATCAATCAAACAACTTGTGATTGAAAATATCTTCAAAGATAATTGTTTAGGTTTCCTTATTGCATGCCTTTTAAGATATTTTTCTTCTGGCTCAATCGATAGACTGAGTTGAAATCGACTCACTGCGCAGTATACATTGATCTTTGGGAATAAAACCTCACAAATATATTTTGATTTTGGAAGACGGAGGATTAAGTCGCAACTTGTTAATATATAGTGCTTGTTTTCAGCATTCAGTATATAACTAGTTGTGTAAAACTCTTTCATGTCTAATTTGCTTTATTCTTTGTTTACTTTCAGGTTAGCAGAGTTTGAATTTTCTCTCGAGATTTCCACTTTTGATGGATTAGGTCTCTAGAATGTACAGTGACTTCGCTGTGACAAAGCTAATATTGGGGTTTCCATCAATGTATTGGTCATAGACTTAAAGTGATATTTTTTGCCTCTGATTGTTTCAAATGAGCTTTCATCAGCATCTCATGTTGTTGACATCCACACAACCAGCTTGCTTTTTTACTTTGTTAATGAGTGAAAAAGGTGTTTGAATTGCTTAGAAAGGCATAATATAAATTTGTCTGTTATACTGTTAACTGCTGAGGTAACGATAACGCCAAAATTAGGTGATTGAAATTTTGATAACAGACAGTCTAGTGTAACTTTTAAAGTATACTTCTAGCTGCTCAAACACTCAACACTTTCACAGGGCTTTGATTCTCGACCTAACCTTATTTCTAAGGAAGGGGTTGATGCTACAGTCTCATTATTTATAGCAGATTTCTATGTTTACTGAATTTTTCTTACCAAATCCACAAATTAAGACTGCAATTGATCAAGCTAAGCCACCGACATATATTTCTCTAAAGTGAAGTCTAATAAGCAAGGGTTAACAAATGTGATTTAATTATAAACACTCTGTCACCCAGACACCTTTTATATTGGTGCCCGTTACATACATTAAATATGTTCGGAAACAAGATTTTAACCATTTATGTCATTTATAAAAGTGAGACTTCACTGGTCAAGCTTATGAACTACTTTGTTACGGAATTTTGGTAAATCGAAAAAACATCAAATAAATGTCTCCAAATTGACTCAAGAAGCTGATTTAAAATTGATAACACTTACGAGTTAGTTACAGTTTCCAGCATAGTGTACTATCTTGGATTTAAGACAAACAACTTCATTTATGTAGAGACGATTGAGATATGAGTAAACCACGTAACAAAATGCAACTAAGAGCTACTGAAGTGTACTTGAACTGCACTGCAAAATGTCTTTATTTTATTTTGTTTCATTTCAAATTGTCAGTGGGAAAAGCAATGCCTCTTATAAATTGTGCAAACAAATAACTGCTCTAGTCATATCATGAATATAACTTCTTGAAAACTGAATATGCATATCTTCAGTATGCCAGCCCAGCCCAATTGGGACAGTTTTCTAATGCTCATACCACTCTATACTGTCATCTCATATCGTGCTTCATAGTATGCGTACTGAGAGTAAGATTAATCCCGAACATTTATATAATAGAAACAGGATATTCAATTGTTCATAGTGCTCGGACTACTATCAGTACAAGAGTTATAATGCGTGGCATGAAAGTACATCTAATTAAAACTTGACCCAACTCGATTTTGCACCCAAATCGAGGAGAAAAATTAAAAAAAATACAAAAGGCAATGTGAAGATTTGTATTTTATTGCTTGTCAGTTCGATATGAGGATTTGGCAACTGAATAAATTGCTCTGGGAGGTCTCTCCTTAAAGTTGTATCATTTTGCACAGGCGGTGTGTTTTAAGACAAAACAAGGTACTGTAATTCCTGCGGAACTTTTTATTATATATATACATGAATATAATAAAGTATAGGAAGTGACCTATTAACCCTCTCTAGTCTTGTCTAGTCAATCTAGTATCAGAAAGAAAGGAAACAAGTCTTACCGGAAGAACTTCAAGCCCAGACCATGAAACATATACTGTTATACTGCTAAGTTCTTACATTTTCACATTACGTTTTAGTCTGCCTTTCCCGCTAACTTCAAGTTTCAACTTTACGGAATGGCGAATGCCATCGGAGATGAGAATGGTGCAAGAAGGACCATACATAACATGGCTAGAAGAATATGTTGGACTCAAAAGGGGCAGCAAAATAGGTCCTAGGCCCTATGGCACTTTGCTAACCCCTGTAATGTATACTGACATTATTAAAAGGATCGCCCAGAGGGAAATTAATATTTGACCTGTTATCAAATTAAACTAGTATTATATATTTCTTAATTGGAATTACTCATCCTTTCTGCAGGTCCTGCCCAGGCTGGGCCTATTACAATTTGACAATCATGTTAATAAATTCTGTAGTATACTATTCTTCTTAATTGGTTCCTAACCATTTGTTTTCAGGTCCCGCCCAGGCTGGGCCTATGACAATTTTTCAGTCGTGTTATTAAATTCTGTAGTATTAATATTTTTCTCATTTGGTTTCCAAACATCTCTTTTCCAGGTCCTGCCCAGTTGGCTTGCCAAGCAATGACATCCTCAGGAGGGATCTCAACGATAAATTTGGTGTTCCTGAAAACGAGATAGCTACAATCGAAGCCGACATCGTCAAGCGAGATCCACATTCAGCCCTCAGCTACCGGCAGTCATACTTTCAAAATATGCCCCTACCTCCGCCAAGACCGCTGCTATGTGGTAAACCTCAGCCTTCACCTAAGCCAAAGCTTGGACCTTCCTACACCACGAGGACTAGACCGTTGAAACTGCGACCGCGGCAGATTTTATGTAGCAATTGTAAGCAAGACTGTTCAAAGAAAAATACAACAAAGAGGAAATTACTGACAAATGGAGGTAATTTGCCGAAGAAAAAAAGCCGGTTAGATCCTCTGAAGAAACACGCACCTCACGGTCTGAAAAAGACACAGATACACTCTCTGAAAAAGACTCTCAAGATTTCGTATGCCACTCCTCAGGGTAAAGATCATGTAACGATTTCACCACGTTCTTCAGGTAACGATAAAAGAGTTATTAACACGCAGCCAAACGGCAAGAAAGTGAACGGCATTCCCAAGGGTGCTAAGCACACCAAACAGGATAACGGAAAGCCTCAAATCAGGGAGGAGAAGAAGAAGATGGTAGTTAATGGATTCCATCACCATATCAAGAAACCAAAGCATGTCCACTCGATTGTCGGTTCTGCCACGACGTTACACCCAAAGCAAGAATTCACAACTTTGAAAGTTTCTGTGGAAAAGGAGAAAGAAAACGAGAACTCTCTGTCGGCAGTTGCTGCAAAGGAGGTTCTCACAAACAGTCTCAAAGTTCATCTGGTCGAAGATCTCTTCGTGCCGTGTTCGAAAGGGAGGTTGTCAGATACCTCGAGCGAGTCCTCCTACTCCAGCAGTGTAAGTTCAAAGCGATCGAGGAAGAACACTGGCGTGGCCCCTTCAGACTTTTTGAAACAGGAGACGAACGATTCGGACAGGGAAATTGAATTCAAAGACCTGCCTCCGGATAGAAGCGACATTTTGAGCAGTTCAAATGAAAACTTGCAGCCGAGGAAAGTCCCGCCTCTGAATCTAAAAATTCACAAGAAAAATGTGACAAAGTACAGGCTGCAAGATGGGAGAACTATGTGTCTGGGGGACATCGTCTGGGGTAAAATCATTGGCTTCCCGTGGTGGCCAGGTAGAATATCTCAGATCGTGGTCAGCAGACGAGACAACGGGGCCGTGCTCCAACAAGATGCCCAGATCCGCTGGTTGGGCGCCACCACCATATCACATATGCCCCTAGAGAAGCTCTACCCATTCCTGCCATATTTCAAAGAGAGGTACAACAAGAAACGGAGAGGTGTCTACAAGAACGCCATCTCAGAGGCGATGGAAGAAGCCAAATCCGTCAGTACAGAGGTCCGGGAACTCAATACCATGTTTGAGACTTCCCAAATTTGCTGAAAGGGTGAGTATTCATTTGGAAATGGAGATCCTTAAAGATAGCGTGCTACACATTTAAGTCTGTGATCAGTCACATGTTGGAAGTACGTTATCACTGCCAAATGGCACAGGCCACCCACTGTATGCATGGCTCGTGTGAAAGGAATTGGTATTGGCTTTAGGGCACAGCAGAGTAGAAAAAATGTACAAGAATTGTCATTGTCTTAGTAGAAAACAGAAGACCTTGAGAGGATGAAAAGAAAAAGGATGTTCTTCAGTGGCTATTGGGATACAAGAAAGTTTGTTGAAAGTTTAGAAAAGTGATATATATGTAAAAAGAAGTTGAATTTTTTACACTGATACCCCCCGTAATATATGATCATATAAAACCAAGTGCAAAGTTCCATGTTCAATTGCCCGTTGGTTACAGTGATAGAGGTTATTTTTTTGTGATGGCAGTTTTGCGTGTGTGTGTGTGTGTGTGTGTGTATGTGATGCTGCTTGTGAAGAGAACATCTGAAGAAGGGTAACCTTAAGGGATCACATAATTTCCATGTGGATGCCTCATATTGCGTACAAGAACCCTACTGCTTTGGGTGGAGGTCAAAGGTCATTTGGGGTCACCAGAGGTCAAACTGTGAAAACCTTGTGAACAGGATATCTCAAGAAGGAAAACTTTAATGAATCTCATACTTGGTGTGTCGGTGCACCATATTGAGTAGAAGAACTCTATTGTTTCTGATGGAGGTCAAAGGTCATTTGAGGTCACCAAAGGTCAAACCTTGTAAGCACGATATATCAAGCAGGAAAACACTTCTGGATCTTATATCTGGCATGTAATGCCCAAAACTGAATGCTAGACACTGATTTATGACCATGTTAACATGACATCAATCTCTTTGAGCTGCTCTCATTAAATTATTAATAAAGACCAGTGGTGAGTACAACAACCCTATTAAAAAGGGTGGCGATCAGAGGTCAAATTGTGAAAGCCTTGTCAACATGATATCTCAGAGGTAATGATGACTCAAACTGTGATTCATGATTCACAAAAGTGTTAGTTAATGCCCATGGATCTTAAACAGTATACCTATAAGTGTAAACACAGTAACAACACGATGAAAACATGTCAATTTGAAACCACAGTACTGAAACCAATATTTCCTATGGGCAAGGAATCAATAAGCCTATTGGCTTTCTGGTTTTACCTCCTTTCCATCAACTTCAGTGTTTTATGATGATTAATGTAATAAAAGTCATCAATTTTGAAATGATTGTTAAGATTTATGATTTTTGAGGTATTCTTCTTGGCTACTTGCGACAAGTTATTTTAATGAGTCAAGTTGTACAGTTGCATGAATAAATAGCAGTGGTATTCTCTTTAAAGAACTCATACCTGGCCAGATCATGCCTAGCTCATAAGTCTTCATTGCATTGCAAGGTTTACTCTGTTGCTGTTAACAGTATACAATTTCTATGTTTAAATATTGGTCTCTCTGGTAGGTTATTTGTCTGTCCCATTACTTGTCCAAATGATTTTGCCAAAATTGTTATCATCTCAAATTCAAAGACATTTCCCTGCATGAGCATACTTCAAATCTCCTAGTTACAATAGTATCTTCTCTACAGCGAGGCTTGTATACTTAAAGGCATTAAAGAGTTGCCCCAAACCGCGTGCCCCCCATTGATAACGTTAACTTTACATTGCTTGCAAGTGAAGTTTTTTCTTGTCACTACAAAATGCAGACAGTAATGAAACGTGATACCTTGTTATCTTTTATCTAGACCTGAGATGTCCATCGCTGCTATGTACACTGTGTTGTGGGTATTGACCGTAGCTGCATGTATTGACTGTACACTAGTGTCTAATTACCGACGGTAGCAAG
>KN896002.1:0-11044 GCA_000934455.1 Apostichopus parvimensis
TTTTAAATCTTCTAGCAATTATAGCATGCTAAACTTGGGGCCAATACAGCATACCTTTAAAATATCCTGTAACCTGCCCTGGATGAGCACTATCAAATATGGAAGTAATGTTTTGAAGAGTATATAGTTTAAAAGTATGAATATGGTCACTTTAACATCAAACAAAAATGCAAGTGAGATAGCGGTACATTTTCCCTGCTCAGGGATATTTTAGTTTAAGTCATTGTATAGAACTGTACAGGTGCAATCAATGTGTGAACAACATCTTGTAACAATACTGAATTACCTAACTTTATCGTGAGCAATACCTGGATAGGCGTAGGGCAGTGTCGGGATGCGGGAACTTATACCTAAATAAGGCTAGGAGTTGTCGTGCCTCCTTCGTGGACCTTTCCATGATAAGTATAGCAGCTTTACATCCAAAAGAAACTTTGTCAAAACTTCAAAAGACCCTATAATGTTCCCTGCATTTCAAACATATGTTCCACTGCCCTATCTCCATCTGCCACTGGGGTTATCATGAGAGCACCGAATGACACTGTTTTATCACCTAATAGCAGCAAGTTAGAGTACCTCTTCAACACTCAATGACATCACAACATATATGTTATGTTAAATTAATCTGTCACAATACAAAATAATGACAAGTTATTCTGTGCCAACAATTAATAAGCCAAGATCAATTTCACATTTACATACTGGTGTACAATAAAGTATGCAGTGAAACCAATATTCAATCATTTAGTTTATTAACATGACACAGTTGTAACATTGATGGCATCAAATATGCAGTTTACATTACACTATGAATGAACATGCAAATCAATGCTAAGAACTACAAAAAGGAGTAAAATACATAATGCACTAAAGGCAGCAATCAATGTTTGACATCATGCAAAAGATAACTTCTTATGATACATTGCACCATATTTTTAGTTTTTTGTCAGCTCCCCCTTCCTTTTGGAATGCCAAAATTGGACAAGCCATAATTTAGAAAATGTCAGGGGAATTTTGGAGATTAAACAATCGTAAGTTTCGGAACACAATGTCATAACTTCAACATGTTCCTACTTATTTGTTGTTCGTTGACCATCACAGAATGAAACAGTCCTAACAAATAAATGTCATATTCTTGCTATTCAAGAATCTCTGACTTGGCATAACTTCATATGTGCAGTTTTTGCTGACTAGATATATTCATTGGAATTTGAAGGTGGGCTACACTGGGAGTTTTTTGGTGGTTGTACACACGAGCAATTCTATCACATTGTATCTAAGATGAGCTTCTGCATCTGTGGTGCTCTAGATATCCTTCTCAGATAGCATGATGTTACTTTGTAAGAAAAGGTCTGCAGTTTCAAATGTTAATGTGTTAAAAAATTATAAATATGTATGTGATTTTGACCTCAGTTGTGAGTTGAGCTGTTGATAATGTTTCTGTTTTGCAGAGGCACTGATGATGTCATTTCTCCCCATGGGATACCCCTGGATCTACTTGATCGAGTCATGATCATAAGGACTCTGCCTTATTCTCAGGAAGAAATGATACAAGTTAGTCTCTTGTTAATGCTTTTATTATCCTTTTTTTTTTCATTTACCGGACACAAAGATATATTACCTTGTTTATGAAAATGTCCTTGAATGCATTAAGACATAATTTTGTCATTACTTTAGAAACATACATCAGTGTATTGTTTTGATAAGTATTCTGATGAGTCTCAGTAAGATAATGATATAATTGGATCAACGGAAGCATATTTCTTTGTCTCCTCTGAAGATCTTAAAGATCCGGTCTCAGACTGAAAACATTCAAGTAGATGACGACTCCTTGAAACAGTTGGGCGAGATTGGAACTAAATCTACCCTGAGGTTTGTATAATGCATGTCCTTTTCTGATTATCTTGAGATGGTCTTAGTGACATTTGGTTCTGATCAATGTGTGAGACATTATGTTTTGCATCTCTTCCAAGTGTTTTTTGGTATTGGTAACAATTGCAACCACTTTAATATTTTGATGTTGATTGGTTTGTGTGTGTTAGCGTGTATTTGATGCACACTTGCATACTTGTTAATCTGTGCTCTGGGTATCAATTGAAGGAATAACTTGTCCTTTCCATGCCTTCATAGATGAAAGTGGCATTTCAGTGCCAGAACAACTGAATACTAAACAATCATATAGGGCATTATACATAACTGTGGTCAACTACTGTATGTACAGAAGCTAACCTTTTTATCAGACAGTAAAGTTAGTCACCTCTATTTGGCTTTCATATATGAAACTACTCTGTAACTCTGTTGATATTATTGTCATTTGTACAAGGAAAAAACTCATTTGTACAAGGAAAAAACTCCCAAAATCTTTCTGTGTATCCTCTCTTTGACTCTTGATGATTTTTGCCCACTGCTTCAAAGTGTTTATTTGCTTTGGTTATTTGCCTTAGGCAGGCAAGTGAAAGCCTTGTGTGTATTAATGTTTCTATGTTTGTTAATGCTATGAAAAGTAGAGGATGACTGATGTCAACATGACTTTTTCTCTTACCCTAAAACATGAAATTAATCATGTTGCACTGAGAAAATTGTTATATTTTGTCACATTCTCTGTATTTAGTATGGTTCTGCTTTCCTTACCATGTAGACCTGCAAAAGAATGACTACTACAGAGTGAATTTGCTGTTTTGTTTATACGTCCCTGTATGTGAATAGAGTTTGTGAAATTGTTGTACCCTACATGAAGTTGGTCAGTTGATACTGGTATGTTTTTAATGTTGCTAGCTGATAGGGAACACCATATATAGCAAGCAAGTACCCACAGGGGTGCGTCCAGGATCATGCATGCATATATGTTGTATTTGCCAGACTGAGGTTTACTCCAGCCCTAGTAAAAGGCGAAAGGCATATATTTTACCGCTGTGTAATAATTATCTGTATGTTATATGACTACAGTCCTGGATCAATGTAGCCTACCTCTCAGTATGTAATGTATAGGCAGATGAGATATTGTACTTCACCTCACATCAGAAATGTGAAGAAGTGTGTGTGTGTGAGTCAGTGCGTATGTGTGCATCAGCAGGAAAGTGTGTCGCAAACTCCTAAGTCCGATCATGGCGATCAAGTTGATTGATGACGTCAAACGTCAAGAAACATTTTCTGCTTGTCAACATGTAGGAAAGAATCATTAAAGAAAGAGGCATTAAAGAAAGAGGCATTAAACCTCACAATACTTAGGGAATGATGAGACAAATTTTAGATAGGACAGATATAGGTCTTTAGGGTCAGGTCAATGGCCAGTTGAGGTCTAATTGGCCTAATTTGTCCAAAGAGGAGTGTCGCAAACTCTTCCTACAATGTAAGTCCGATCACATTTAAACTTGGTGGGTTGATGCTTTGTAGGCCCTGTGTGTGATATTGGTGAAGGTCATTTAAGGTCAATATGCTGCTACCGTAGTAGTTTTGCGATGAAACCTTTACAACCCTTTACAATGGCTCAATGGTTTTATATTTTGACCTCTGAAAATCCTGTTTACTCCATGAGGATACAGGCCATCTATTGAAAAGTGTTGATACTCACAATGTTAGATAAGCCAGAAGGTTAGGGAAAGAAACCTTGTGAAATAAACTTTTAGCACAACCAGCCATCTTTGTGTAAGCCTTCTCTAGACTCTTTACAGTAGTGAAACACACATGAACTGCTCTGAAATTAAGATTGGTTTAATAAAGTAGTGAGAAGAATTTTTTCTGTTTGAATACTGCACTGATATTTGCTAGGCTGAGCTTACTTCAAATTGGGTTCCATGCATTCACTATTTTGTGTGTGCTCTGAGGTAGCGATGAGGTAGTGAAAGAGGTATGTGAGGGGTTTCTGCAATAACTGAAGGATGTACAAGCGTCCATGGCATCTGTAAGAGTAAGGAGTTCATTTGATATCATAACCTCAAACTATTCAATTGCTTTGTACCTTTGATTTTGTTGGGCTATGGAAAACTTGAAAGTAAAATTTCCCTAGAACTGAAAGTTTGACCTAGCATTGAAGCATATCATTGATGTATACTTGCCAACATGTTTGTGTCTGACCTTCATTCTCATATTAATGGCCATATTAGTAACTATTTTGTTATGTTTATCATGTTTTGCCTTTAGATATGCAGTGCAACTTCTAACTCCAGCCAATCAGCTGGCAAGGATCAATGGAAAAGAAGCCATTGGAAAAGAAGAGATTGAAGAAATTAATGAATTATTCTTTGATGCCAAGACATCTGCAAAGATTTTAGCAGAGGCTGGGGATAAATACATGAAATAAGTATGTTCACTTTCTCTGCTGTAATGGACAGAAACATTTGCTGTGAATAGTGCATTACAAGGAGATGCATGCCAGTTGCAACGAAAAGACCCTCCTGTGTACGTCCTAGGATTATTTGTTAGTGGAAGTAAGCTAGCTACAGAGCCAGCATTGGTCACATGGACCTACTTATTTACTGGACTACCTCACCTGAGTATGTGATGCATATTTGTTTAACCTCGTCTTTATTCTCATTATTAAAGTTGTTGCCCTGTCTTGGTTCAGAGTGAAAATATGATTCCCTATTCACCAGCACATAAAAAATTCCCTCGGAGTATTGCACTGTGCATTCCTAGATGGAATTTGGTGACATCCAATTTTAGTGATTTGATGACGATACAAATGATTAAGGTATATTAGTTGTCAAAACAGAACCTTCAAGTGCTACCTTGGCCAGTTTTTTGTCTGTTATCTATTGTTAAAGGGAATGTCAATGGATCTGCTACTTACTTAGTATATACTTGGAGTTAAATGCAAAGCATTGGATGCATTCTGCTACTCACAACAGTTTGAAGTTGTTTTTGTTTCAGCTGGATACTGGACAAGTTTGGCTATTCCATGTGTGGAGTTAGGAAATTAGGCTAATGTAACCTCTGTATATGAGTTTAATCTACTGTTCGAACAAACACATAGAAAATATAGAAAGACACCTCAATATGTAGTTTCTATAGATTTATAAACTGTAACAGTAACTACTGTAACATAAGAGGCAAAGCATGGTCCGGCCATAGCATAAAACGGAGGTACTATATAGGAGAAAGAATTTTATAACATAATGGTTTCCTGATTTTATACAAGCAACAGAGAATGTCTAGCGTACAAATAAACATGATTGCTTAACCGTAATATAGACCAGCTATGTTTGCCACTGAACATTTCATTTGCAGTTCATGTGCATAATAAAAGTAAAAGAATCTGTTACACTACTACACTATGGTGATTTCAGTTCAAAGCAGCACTAAGTCAAAAAACTGAATATGTTTGTCATCCAAAGAATGTTATAGAAGTTAGTGAGAAGCTTGCAGGATTTGCAAGAGGACAGGATCTGAATTTAGGTGACAGTGACTGTATTGATTGCTCACACAGACAGACAGTATGGAATGATGATGATGCTGATCTTATTATTCTTACTTATCCATGAACTTACTCGAATGTATGATGGTGAATGACTGGTTGTATTGTTGGTTCAAGGTGGTAGGGTTATGGTTGTTGAACTAGTGTTGGGACCTACAATGTTCATAACTAACTGCAACTTGCTGTTAATCTTCAAGATAGTATGTAGGACATTTTCTCATCTTCCCTTTTTGTGTTATCAAAATTGTTATTTAAATATTTTGTGAAATGCATTTTCTTAAAGATTTGTATATTTTCAAATCATTCCGCTCAGTTATGTAAAATGAAAGATACCTTTTGGTACAAATGTTCCATATTTGTGTTTTTATCGTGTTTTGACTTGTATTTTACATGGCGATATTCTGAGTACTGCTAATTTAAACTGACCATTGCTTCAATCTGAGGTTCCTTCTGGTCTTTATCTAAATTTTGACTCTACTAGTTAAGCTACTGTCATGTTCAAGTGTCTATCTGTCCATTGACAATGGTTGAAAAGTAACTGTTCTATTAAAGGTACTTTGCTGCAATTTTTAGTAAAAGAATCCTGTTATTTCGTCCAAACTCATAGTGAAAACAATTAAGTTTGTGGATTTAGTTGCTAGCTTTTGACAGTCATACCAAACCAATGAATAAAATCATTAGTAAATTAGAATTGATGTAACTTTGAAACTTCTTTCACCATGAACATGAATATGAACATGAATAAAGAAGTAATCAAATAGTGCTACATATTCTCCCAAACTAGTTGTTCATATGTTGTTCAGTTTAAGCACTGTGCCATATTATATCTTCCAGTCTTTCTCTTAGTTGTTGAAACTTGACTAGTCTGCCTTATGATTTTTTTAAAGTTAAACCCAGAAATTAATCATATCACTATTTGAAGTTTCCTCACAGAGAAAATTTTTATCCCTTTATTATTATATAATATTCCCACAAAAATTCCCTCCTGCCTAGTTCAAGTTATTTGCACCCACTTATTTGCTCATTTCTAGTGCAGAGTCAAAATGCCCTGCAAGCTGTGTTATCCATGATTGGAAGACAACACAGAATGCTATATCCATTTTTGGGTTTCAGTGTAAATTGCAATCATAATGGTGTGTATATGTGTGTAACGCCTTTCCTGTAAACAGGATATCTCCAGCGGACTGTTGAATGGATCATGAAAGTTTGCTTTTGGATGCCCCTTACTTGAGACCAATGAGCTAATGTTAGAAGTTGAGGTCAGCTAATTATTATTTGAGGTTGGCAGACGTCAATATCTGAGAACTTTGTAGTTCTATAGTACTAAGAAAGTAGAAAATGAGGCCAAGACCATTGAGTTCAAAGCAGAGCTAAGTCCAATATTTTTTAAGTGTTCCTCTTTTAAAGGTATGGTATGGAATTAACAGACAAGCGTTATTTGTCAGAGGACAAGAGTTAAGCAAGCCAAATTATCTAAAATGAGATTGTTATATGTTACGCACGCATGACGAGACATATTCTTTCATGGTGCAGGTCATTTGCAAAATTCAATGAAAGGGCAACATTGACGATGTTGTAGTCTGTGTAACTCAATGGTTCTTTGATGTCAATGAAACGGAGAATCTGTGGAGGTCTTAAGAATATCTCGAGAAGGGAACCTTCAGATACTATATTGCTACAATATCTAATTACATCATCGAAGCTGCAATGTTAATGTTGTATTTCTGGTCAGAGCAAGAGGTGTCGTCCAGACAGGATTTGAACACAGTGTGTAGGTTTTAATGTTAAGTTTGAGTCTGCAAAAACGGGTAACTTATTTCTTGAGAAAAAGTTGCGTACACTTAGGATTCGTACTAGCACTTTGACAAATACATTACTGCACTCTGATGTGGTTGACTCGACTACAACACATCTATCGAATTAGAGCAGGAGTCCAGAGGGTTTGGTTAGCTGGGAAGGTAACCAATTGCCTTGTACATCACAATGTTCACAGTGCATTCCTGTATATGAAACCAGACGACTGTCAAACCTGCTGTGGTGGGTGTGGCTGGGAGGGCAATTTTCAAGTCACCTAAAAGCTAACCTAGATCAGCTTGCATTGATTACCCCATCAAGGAAGTAAAATGTGTCAGGTGTGGCCCCAAGAGCAACAAATGGCCATCGCCAGTGATTATTGGTGGTGGGGTAGCTTCGCCAGTAATCAATAATTGACCCCTCATGGATGGCCTAGGTCAGCTCATGAGGTAACCAGTTGAAAACTACTGGAAAATGATAGGCAGAACTCTATATGTAAGGGATGGTCATTTCCAGTAATTTCTATTAGTGGGGTACCCCTGTCAGTGGACCCCCAAAATGCCACTCCCCTCATTGACCTAGGTCAGCTCATGAGGTAACCATTTGATAACTAGTGGAAAATGATAGGCAGGACTCTATATGTAAGGGATGGTCATTTCCAGTAATTTCTATTAGTGGGGTACCCCTGCCAGTGGACCCCCAAAATGCCCACTCCCTCATTGATCAAGGTCAGCTCATGAGGTAACCATGAGTTGAAACCTACTGGAAAATGATAGGTATCACTTCATATGTAAGGGATGGGCATTTCCAGTAATTTCTATTAGTGGGGTACCCCTGCAAGTGGACCCCCCAAATGCCCCTCCCCTCATTGACCTAGGTCAGCTCATGAGGTAACCAGTTGAAACCTACTGGAAATTTAAGGCAGGACTCTATATGTAAGGGATGGTCATATCCAGAAATTTCTATTAGTGGGGTACCTCTGCCAGTGGACCCCCAAAATGCCCCTCCCCTCAATTGACTTAGGTCAGCTCATGAGGTAACCATGAGTTGAAACCTACTGGAAAATGATAGGTATCACTTCATATGTAAGGTATGGACATTTCCAGTAATTTCTATTAGTGGGGTACCCCTGCCAGTGGACCCCCAAAATGCCCCTCCCCTCATTGACCTAGGTCAGCTCATGAGGTAACCATTTGATAACTACGGTACTGGAAATGATAGGCAGGACTCTATATGTAAGGGATGGTCATATCCAGTAATTTCTATTAGTGGGGTACCTCTGCCAGTGGACCCCTAAAATGCCCACTCCCTCATTGATCTAGGTCAGCTCATGAGGTAACCAGTTGAAACCTACTGGAAAATGATAGGTATCTATTCATATGTAAGGTATGGGCATTTCCAGTAATTTCTATTAGTGGGCTACCCCTGTCAGTAGACCCCCAAAATGCCCCTCCCCTCATTGATCCAGGTCAGCTCATGAGGTAACCATTTGATAACTACTGGAAAATGATAGGCAGGACTCTATATGTAAGGGATGGTCAATTCCAGTAATTTCCATTAGTGGGGTATCCCTGCCATTGGACCCCCAAAATGCCCACTCCCTCATTGATCTTGGTCAGCTGATGAGGTAACCAGTTGAAACCTTCCGGAAAATGATAGGTATCACTTCATATGTAAGGTATGGGCATTTCCAGTAATTTATATTAGTGGGGTACCCCTGCCAGTGGACCCCCAAAATGCCCACTCCCTCATTGATCTAGGTCAGCTGATGAGGTAACCAGTTGAAACCTACTGGAAAATGATAGGTATCACTTCATATGTAAGGGATGGGCATTTCCAGAAATTTCTATTAGTGGGGTACCCCTGCCAGTGGACCCCCAAAATGCCCACTCCCCTCAATTGACTTAGGTCAGCTCATGAGGTAACCATTTGAAAACTACTGGAAAATGATAGGTATCACTTCATATGTAAGGTATGGGCATTTCCAGTAATTTATATTAGTGGGGTATCCCTGCCAGTGGACCCCCAAAATGCCCACTCCCTCATTGATCTAGGTCAGCTCATGAGGTAACCAGTTGAAAACTACTGGAAAATGATAGGTATCACTTCATATGTAAGGGATGGGCATTTCCAGAAATTTCTATTAGTGGGGTACCCCAGCCAGTGGACCCCCAAAGTGCCCACTCCCCTCAATTGACTTAGATCAGCTCATGAGGTAACCATTTGAAAACTACTGGAAAATGATAGGCAGGACTCTATATGTAAGGGATGGTCATATCCAGAAATTTCTATTAGTGGGATACCCCTGCCAGTGGACCCCAAAATGCCCCTCCCCTCATTGACCTAGGTCAGCTCATGAGGTAACCATTTGAAAACTACTGGAAAATGATAGGCAGGACTCTATATGTAAGGGATGATCATATCCAGAAATTTCTAGTAGTGGGTAGGCCTACCCCTGCCAGTGGACCCCCAAAATGCCCCTCCCCTCATTGACCTAGGTTAACTCGTGAGGTAACCAGATGAAACCTACTGGAAAATGATAGGTATCACTTCATATGTAAGCAAGGGCGTAGGAACCGGGGCTGCTGGGGGCGCCAGCCCCCCCCCCCAGTGAAAAAAATATGGGGCGGAAGTATCATTCCCCCCCCCCCCCCCCCGCTTCGCAAGTCAGAAAACCCCTTTTTCATTTCTGTCCCCGGTGCTCAGAACATTTTGGCAGAAAAAAATCTCATTTGGAGCACCAAATTGCATTTAAGGCCAGGTGAAAATGCAAAATTATTTACAAAATGGAGTGGGTGTTGAAGCTTGTGTGCTATATTGCACCAAGTTGCATCTGAGGCCACCTGGAAATGCAAAAAATTTCCCCTTAGACCCCTCCCCCAGGCCGGCCATCAGTCTTCAGCCCCCCCCCCCCTATCACTCAAAAGTACCTTCCTACGCCACTGTATGTAAGGGATGGGCATTTCCAGTAATTTATATTGGTGGGCCACCACTGCCAGAGGTCGCCCCCCCCCCCGCCTTAGTAACCTAGGTCAGCTTATGGTGTAACCATTTGAAAACTACTTGAAAATTAAAGGTTGGACTCCAGATTTAAGGAGAATCATTTCCAGTAATGTCCACTGTCTCACATTAGATTATAGCTCACACCCCAAGACTCCCGAAACACCTCAGATACACTGTAATCACTCATAGGTGGCCTCAAATGACTGAATACAACTTGTCAGGAAGTATGTACGTGACAGTCAACGTTCATTACATTCAGCAGTTCTCAAGTGACCTGTTCAAGTTACCGTAGCTTTACTAATGCCAAGGTGATTGTCTGATTGAAACATTTCTGCGTACCTTGTAAACATCGATAAATAACAACCATATCGATATATAGTGTATGTACCGGTTCCGCGAAATTTCGCGGGAAAAACATATACTGGATATTATCGATATTTTCTAGTCGATATATCGATATCGTTTTTTAGCGATATCAACGGACCTTACTGCACTATGACCCAGAATTTGAATTACTTGCAATGTGTTATGTGCCTTGCACTGTCCTGGCCGACAGTCAAAAGATAAGACCTCCATTGAACAGGAGTATTAGGTAGCATTGCAGAAGGCAGGTATAGCCCTCATGGGTACGTCAAGTCTAAAGGCGTTTTCACACCGGGCGCGACGCGACGTGACGCGACGCGACGCGATAAAAAGGTGGCAGGACCTTTCACACCGGCGGGCGATGTTTTTATCGCTCAGCGATGTTTTTGTGGCGCGCGCGGGAGATATTTTGTCATGTGATCGTAGAGCCATTTATATGTAATAACTATACACTGCCTAAATCACTTACCATTA
>JXUT01141050.1:0-34847 GCA_000934455.1 Apostichopus parvimensis
AATTAATACAATCCTCCTACGTATGTAAAATATAATACTTATTGTTACTGTTTCAGTAACTTACAATGATACAGTACGTCAATTGTTTCAGTTATTTAGCCCCTATTCTGCCCCATTGCCAAGCTCAATTCGTCATTATTCGCACATTTTGCACATACAGTAAAGTAATATGCCGTTTGCGTTTTTATGCAATTTTACATACAGAAAACCTTGAGAGTCAGGTATATATTCTTCTCGAGGTTCATTTCAAACTCATTTAATGGCCAAAAACCTAATATTGACCTCCGTTTGGTGTCTATTTGTTACTATACTTTTGTAACTCTGTCACATTTATTGGCTATCATAGCGATATAAGGAACGAAACCACATATATCTCTAATGGCATTTACCCACTGCCTCTCCCCAGACCAAAATTCAAGGGGGGATAATCCTTCATGTAGACAGACAGAATATAAAAAGGTCAACATAAACGGTTAAAAATTATTTTATCAGTTTGTTTTGGAACATTGCAATATCATAAACCCTCTCAACCCTATAGGTTTGACGCCATCGCAGGTATTGTCAGCTCTCCTGTTAGATTAAAGATTACAAAACTAAGTGAAAATAGTATACATTATTCAGCAAGGTAAATCTTGTGAAATAAACAAATCTCATTGGAAGTAGGAAACAGGTACACTTGTCGTGATATTTCTAAAACATTTGTGAGGACATTTTGCACACCACGTACCTTGCTCTAGAAGCCAGAACTATATACAATTTTCTAAACGTTCAGCCATGCATGGGGGTTAAATTAGTATATAAGTTAGTCATTTATGTAACTACATAGAAACGTTACTTGTGTATACCATTTGACCGTGACGAAAGTTTGTAACAAATGAGTTAAGTTTTTTTAGTATTAAGTGTGAACAAAGTTACAAGCCTCAAGAGAGATTATTTTTTACTATCTCAAGGTACCTCTTAGTTCAAGCAATTGTACATTTGAATGATTCTTATCTTGTCTCCTTTTCTTTTGTTTATTTTCAGATACAAACAACACTTACTGTATGATGTGCCTTTTGAACATGTTATACTTCATTGCGTATCACATGGATATACACTTATCACATGAAGAGGGACTATTACTGAGATTATTTTAAGTTTTTGGGATGTTGTGTCTATGCTCTACCTTGGTTCACTTAAATCGTGAATTTCTTCCGATCCAGTTACATTGGAAATATGCATATGTTTAATATAAATCACAATATATAAGTCTCCAATTCAACATCATTCAACAAATATCATTTCAAATTTCACCTTATGCATATAAAACATTCGCAACACGTTGATTCAACACTTGAAATAAATTCTTCGATACGCTTTTGCTAAAAATTTAACAATTATAGCTCAAACCTTGAGTTGCTCTAAGGAAACATACTCTTGTTTCTTGTCTATAGAAGTATTATTACCGTTCACAGTGTTACCCTTTGTATAATACCGTGCTATTATTGGTGCGAGATACTTAGGATCAGCCAATCGTCGATGTCTCCGGGATGTTACGTAGCTAACGATCAAACCCAGTACGACACAAGTACATCCTGTAATTAATGATATGTACATGTAACTGATGTGGAAAAAGGAGTTATTTTCGGGCTTGTAATGAACATATATGTCTGAAGAGGATGTGGTTAGTTCGGTAAATCGTGTCATCTCACTTCCTGCGAAATTTTCTATGTAGTCACTCACATTTACATTAGTAATGAAGGACGATACATTACATCCTGCCGTAGACATTGGCGGGAGGTTTTCATCTGGTGGGGAGATTCTAGATCCTACATATTTGATCAAGCCAATTAAAGACCCGCCAATCAATCCTACCACCGCACCTGATGAATTTGCTCTGGGGAAAAACAAGCCCAAAATGAACACACCCAAAACAGGACCTCCCAGTATTCCCCCTATTGCGATTGTAGTTTGTAAAACATCTCCCAGCACGGACGCAAGAAATGCTAAAACAATTGTTAAGATACCGTAAATGGCGGAGATGATTTTGACCAGCATAGAATACTTCATATCGGACATGTCCGGCCATATTGTCTTGATAATGTCCTGACCAGTCGCGGCAGCCAACCCATTCAATACCGAGGACATTGATGAGAGAGAAGCACAGAATGCTCCTCCTATCAGGATCCCAGGTACACCTGGGTAAGAATGGAAGACATCCATCATAAAGTAAGGTACAATTTGATCAGGACGACTTATCTCTCCTGAAGTTAGTGGATCGCAATCGTAGTAATATGCGTACACGGTCATTCCAGTCATCACTGCTAACAATTCGATCACTCCCATTCCAATCATACCGAACCAGGCGGCTCGCGTAGCATCTCTCTCAGTCGCACAAGAGTTGTATCTCTGTATGACACTTTGCTTTGTTCCACCAATCATGGTCCACATAATGGAACCACCGATCATTATGTTCCAGAATGAAATTCGAACAGTCGGATCTAAGTTGAAATCTACAAGCTTTCCGCGTCCTCCTACCTCCGCTCTTCGCCAACCTTCGCTGGGTCCACCTATCGATACTGTACCAACCACAATCATAACGGTGGCTCCCAGAATCATGGAGACAGCCTGTAATATGAAAAGAAACATTTTAATAATTGCGAGGGCAATTTGCATCTTAAGTCTGGTGCAGTGAAATTCCTGGAACGAATGATGTTTCAAAGTTACATGTTAAGTCATTTATTTTATGCTAAATATTCCCTATTGTTTCCAATAATTTTTTCAATCGTCAACATCTTCCTGATAGTGATGTAATAGTCAATTTATGAGGATAAATATTATAGCTTGATCTAAATTCTAGTCATGGGCTTTATTAAACTACATTGAGAATCGCAGAATAGTATTGAAATTGGCCAAGCCGATTGCATATCACTATTTACATTTAAGATCGTTGTACAAGGAATCAGAGAATTGAAATTTCCATTTGATGCTGACAATTCTTCTTCCTATAAGATATCTTATGTTAACCTCCCAGAAAAGGAATTTCTCCTACAAAAGAAAATATTTAATATATGTGCAGTGTAGTATTACCTGGAATACATCCGTCCATATGACAGCTTTGATGCCTCCAATCGTTGTATAGAAGGTACAAATGATCCCAATGGATAGTATGGAGAATGATAAATTTATCCCCGTCACGGTGCTGAGAGCCAAGGCCGGAGTGTAGACTACGATTCCCATGTATATAAAATCATTGATTCCAGTAATTGCTATCACTACAAATCTCACGGTATTGTTAAATCTCAACTCGAGATACTCAAACATCGTGGTCAGCTTCAGGCGATAAAAGACCGGTACAAAACAATACATTATGATTAACGGGACGTGAGCACGCACCACGAACATCAGTCCATACTGAGGGCCATGAAGGTAAACCTCTGCTGGTGTCCCGAGGTAGGTTATAGCAGACATGATAGTTGCTGCTAGAGATATTGCTACTGGTATTACGGACATCCCTCGATTACCAAGGAAGTAATCATTGGAAGATTGATGGCGTCCGGATCGAAACCCAAAGAAGACACCTATGCCAGCCGAAACGGCTAACATCGCCACGATGATAATGTAATCGAAGATGGATAAAACAAGAGTTTCCATATTTATTTCGATTCGTGTGGTTGTCGTCCTGTAGTAGAATCTTTGTCAATAACTCTGTACAAAGGAAATTCGTATAATGACTCAGCATGTTGTTATGCATTGAAATACTCATGTTCAGACTTAAACACAACCTAAGAAAGAAAACTTTTAAAATAGAAAAGTTGATTCAGTTTTCCCTAACATTGAATGACGAGAACAATATAAAGTAGCTCGTGTCCTTTATATAAAATTATCCCATATATCCATAAGAAATGATTGGACATAATACATAATTACTGGAGATGGAGAGGGTGGGAGCACATTAAAGATTGTATAAGAGAGGACTAATTTGGGCAACCCAAGTAGCTTATACACGCAACATTACTTGGATCTTGCTTTCTTTGAGACAAATAGACTTGTTAGGACAAATGATAAGTTTGTTTTATCGTAGCATAATGAAAAGCTCAGATTGTGCGTTTGGGACTCTAACATCAGTTTTCGTATGTGCTAGACTAAATGGAAAGTTTGCATGTCATCCTTGTGTTAGATTCTGGCTACGTGCAGTTTCATGTTTACGATCTCAAGAGAGCATTTATTGGACTTCAAATGATTGTAAAAACAACGATGTATCAACAACTGTAAACTATATAAAGACCTGACATTTTGAAGTACAAAGACTTTGCGATTCGTTCATATTTGTTTATCATAGAATTATTGATACCTCGAGAATGTCTTTAATTGCTGTTCCCTCTTTTACAACCCTGGTATATGGGACCCGAATTTTAAATCAGCGGACTAAATATATGTTTCTTACTCTGGATGCCGATGTACATAACTCCTTTCAAAAGGATTAGTACATTTACGTGCAATTATATTGGGCGATTTTTGGTGCAGTGTCGCTGGTCGAACTTAGTTCTTTATATACACTCTCGTTGAGTTGTCCAAGATGACCACTTTTTTTTGTGTGTGTGAAACATGAGTATGAAAAACCTATCGATTAATGATTACTGGTGTATGAAGTGCACAGTCCTTAAGACATTTATGTGATATGAGAAAAAAACAATAAATGAAATTTATATGCGAACAAACCTTTGTTGCATAAAGCATGCTATAATTCGAGGATGAAAAGGTTAAAAATTGGACAAAAGACCCTTATTTCGTTTGAAGATGACTTGATTATCTGAAATTCAAAACTATATAGATACGCATGTTGGAACGATAGGTGTTCGACTTCAGTAGTTGCTTCCTCCTGACTAAATGAAATATCCGAAGACAGGTAAATTTTGTTAATTCGGTAGTATAATTTGATAACATAGTTACTATCCCTTCCAATTATCCTTAACATTACGATATTGCTCTTACTGCTCTTGTTGACTTCTCAATAAGTACTGTGAATAAGAGACAACGGTTTATTAGTATAAGCTTAAGTTTGTTATAACACCGTAACACGTGTTGGACCGGTTACCAGATGCTATACTGTGAAACATTACTAACATTACTCAACGGCTGTTTCAACTAACGGCTATAGTTAGGAGTCTAAACAACTATCGATATGTTGGACTAGTAAGTATACCTTGTAATGAGTGCTGAAATTGCAGAATTTGAGCGTTTTACAGTAAAGTGTCATCCACTTTCCGTTAAAATGTGGAAGAAATTATTGGCGAAACCTTAAGAGTAGTCTGGTTAGTCCAGGCAATTATTATGCATAGGATTGTGTGTTTATTATTTTCTGTTTGTAAATCCTCAGTGGCTACTGGTCATAAATTTAACACATGTTAAGAAATTATAACACACATAAGAAATGACTGATTCACAGGTACTCAGCTTTACCAGTTTTAACTGAGAAAGCCATGAGAATCTGGTGTATATAAAGTTAATAAAATTAATTCTTATTCCATAAGTATATTAACTTACCCACAATGAACTGATGTATCCGTTCTCAGGATGTCTGTTGAGTTGTTACTATCAAACCTATAGAGGGATGATTTCAAAGCTTTTGGGAATTGCAGCGTTTACAATGCTTACAATGTGATGCTACATAAAATAATAAAGCAGTTCGTGGATCCCAAACTGTATTTGAACTTCATCAATTCTTACTAACTAACAAATACTTGAATTTTTTATCTTAGATATTTGAGCGCTACCGTTTATTGGGGTCCACTTAATATAACTAACATAACCAATCTCTATAGATAATCATATCAACTTGTAAAATCATGTTTTGCAATATAGTTGTTTGCACAACTTTACACTATGTGCCCAGGATAGTGGAACAACAAATACTATGGGAGGAAATACAAGCCCTCCGCAATTAGACAGTATTTCAAATTACTGCCAGGACTTTCATGTGGATAGAAGAGGATGAGGGAGAGGGTGAAAGGCTGGGAGATGTACCCTGACATGAAAATGACATGTTTGTTGCTGAATGCGTTTAATAAAGTTTTCATAACTTGTAATTTAGCTGTCGATAATTCTAAGTCACATATTAAGCAAACCTATAGTGCTGATTTTAGTTCCAACGTAAAACGACCCTAAATCCGTCTACCATATGCACCTGAGGATACCTGTATGGGCGTGTCTTACAATGCCCTTATGTGTTACTGTAAGCATATTCTGAGATATGAATGTTATCAGATCGTCATGAGTAATACACATTCTTATATAATTCCGACTCAGCCGTTAAAACATTGTAGAACAGCGGAAACGGTGATCGCTATGTCTCAAGTTGATTTAGTAAAAAGAGAACAAATGAGTGTTATACTAATATTTATATAGTTGTTACAGTTTCCAAGATATTTCCATGATATGTACATGTAACTAATTTGAAAGAATGAAGAATCTTCAGGTTTGTAAGGTATATCAATACCTGACGAGGATGTGGTTAGTTCGATATAGCGGGTAATTTCAATTCCCGTAAAATCTTCTATGTATAGTCACTGTCATTGCCGCTAGCTGCATTAGAAATGAAAGATAACACACTGCATTCTGAAGCATGCGCGTAGCGAGGAATTTACCAAGGGAGGGCGAATTACCTGTAGGCACACTATTAGAGCCGTAGATTCGGCACTAGGCTGGAAACTATCAGAGCCGTATATGTTGATACAGCTCTGGAAACTATCTAAGCGTAGCGCCACCATAATTGGCGCGAAGCGTACAAGAAAATTTTGGCCAAAAATCCCAGATCGCTGGAAATGGCACTTCCCATGCCTTGTAAGTTGCATCTAAGCATTTCCTATTTTGAAATTACTAGCGATATCATAAAAACATACACAAAAAAATGCTAAAGGGGGTGGTCGCCCCCTTCGCCCCCCCCCCCCCCCTTTGCTACGCGCCTGTCCTGACGTTGATATGGTGGCAGATGGCTGACTGGAGGAGGGATGAATTTAGATCCTACATGCTTTCTAACACCAATTAATGACCCGCCAATCAATCCTACAACTACTCCACATGAATTTGCTCTGGGGAAAAACAAGCCCAAATTGAATACCCCCAAAATTGGTCTTCCCAACAGTCCTCCTATCGAGAGAGCAGTTTGTAAGACATCTCCCAAAACGGACGCAAGAAACGCTAAAACAATTGCTAAGATACCTTAAATGGCGGAGATGATTTGACCATCATGGACAGAGGCTATGATATGTTAGTTTAAACTATAACTATGACAGGCAAGTCTTTACATTGTAGATCGATGCATGTTCAGTTGTCTAGACACGAACTTGCTGGTCAAATCTGCAGCCATATTGTTTTTCAACAGCCAAACCTGCCTTACAGAATCGTCCAGGAATCTATTTACGAAGTTAAGTGTTTGTTTCACTAAAGTTAAGGTTTATTCATAAGAAACCAGTTGTAGAACATAAAGACGAATGTACTTGATAGTAATACTGCTATAGAACAAGGTACGAGCGTTGTAAAGTGAGTGTCTGTCCTAATTTACATTGAACAAGATTTGGTGTTGCCGGTGACCTAACTGTGCCACTATAATAAGATATGAAACCTCTCGATCACTTTCCCTTTGGTTTATTTCTTTACTCTTCTTTTATTTGCAATGTTTTAAAGGTAAACATCCAGGGGCGTAGGTATAGACTTTCATGATTTTAGGGGGGCGGGGCCTATAGCATATTCGTTTGGGGACTTCAGGTTGGAATGACCCAACGGCGCCGAAGACCTCCGAATGCTTCCTGAGGACATGGGGACCAAGGGCCAGCCAAGTTAGGACCGGTGGTGGGGTCGACGGGTCACGCTCCGGTGGGGAACCAGGGGCGACGCCCCGGAAGATCTGGGGTAGCCTATATACAAAATTGTGTGCATTATAATCAGAAGCATTTAACAGAATGGCGTTGGATGTGAACTCAACAGACCACAAAATGTTGGTTTTATTTGTTTCTCTTTTAAGTAATGAAATCTGTATGAACTTGAACTGCTATTCATTTCCCTATTGTAGACATGTATGTCTGTGTAAAGATCAGGACGACTAAAGCATTTTAAAAATTGTCAGTTGGTCACTGTGAAATAGGTAGGCCTAGATTAAAATACGACCGCATTTTATTAAGCTAAATTTTCACCGCTTCTAGCTCAAAATCTGAAAGTTATATAGGCAAGTACCATACTATAGTCCAAACTTTTAGGTATCATATGGTGGGTAGGAGTTGAAAACTTCTACTTATTGACGACCTCAGCAATTAAAGAAAGTTAGTCAATGGAGCAACAATGGTTGCACGACACCATGCCTTCGTATATACAAGGGTTAGCTGTCCTTTACACTCAATCTATTTACAAAGGACTCCCTCTACTCTGTTTCATGCTAGTCATCATCATGATTTCTTGAGCCGTTTGAGAGATTTCAGACACACCGTTCAAGGTATTAGTAACGAAACGGGCTTTAATGTAAAGCATCACGAAAGGGATATGTGGATTGCCGCTTTTCAAACATTACACTATGTATTACTTTTCGCTTGAAGTCAGTTACCTATTAATATTCTAGCTTATCGAATGACTTTTATTCTGGTCAGGAGGTGCATTACCCCAGGGAATTTCCCAACCTATCTGAAACTGACCAACGACCTGCACATGTCAACACTAACCAGTTTGTTACGGGACGATATCGGTTTGATAATTAATACTTCCACTTTACAGTTTATACGCCCAGTTGGTTCGAGAAGAACAAACAACAGCAAGACATCGATTCTTCTGGTGAACTTGAATTGTGAGTTGAGATCGTATGGTATTTAACGACACGTAGGTTAAACTTAAAGTAAGGCATGAAGTATAACTAGTACTAATACTATGTAAGATTAGAACCAGGTCTAACTAAGTTAGACTAGGCCTAGACATAGTTCTATGCTGTATCCTTAGTTAATCCATGAGTCTATGCCTAGGCCTTCCTAAATAAGTCATGCTAGTGTTGTTGCGAGGAAGGCTAGGCTATATTAAGTTCTACGTAGGCCTCGGTGCCCAACTAGGCAAGGTGATATTAGCAAATGACACTGATGCAAGTTTAGGACCAGTATTAGGAAGTCCTGTAACATGTAATTGTTGGATAGAAATAACCACTGAGGTCTGAGCCTAGATGTAGGCTACCGGTTTTCAATCATTTTCTATGACTCTCATTAATTGGGCCTATAGTATTTCATGAAATTTGGATACCATTTATAACCCTGCATATAACTAAGGCCAGAAATTTGTTCTAAATATTCTTCTACTATGGTAACTACAAGATAATAATTTTTAAGTTGCAAAGAAGAACATGTACTAAGTTTTCAGCCAAGCATTGAAAAGTTTCCATACAGAATTGCAGATTTAGTTTTCAATCCATGACATGTGGATCTCTACTCTAGACAATGTTTCTGCATTTTGCCATAGCCATGCCAGGGCACAGGAGATTGTGCCTCCCTTGTTCCCATCCTGATCTGTGTCACCATGATGTGTACAAAGATTTCACAAGATATGAATATTATGACCCACCTTAAAATTGTTAGTTCCCCTCCTTAATTGGTGATGCCCTCCAACACAGAAATCCTGGTTATATGGGCCGTACCATACAGCCCACGACAGTAGGAGGAAAGTACAGTACAGTAGGATATATTGCTACAGATTATGTGGGGACAACTAGAAAGCACTGCAGTAAAGGTTAACTGGCAGTGGGAACATTATCACCCTAAGTCTGAATAATGATTTCATGTGCAATTTGCATGAAAAGAGGTTATCATGATTTGAAATATATGCCTTTTCAATTTCTGTCTATAGATGCAATTGAGTGGATAATTCTTACAGTCTTCATGACTGCTAGCAATCTAGCAGAATATTAAAGAAGTTATATTAACAGTATATTGATTGGTTCAAATTTTATCCAAGTAGAGGCAGGATATTTCATTTTAATGACCAAACACATAATCATGTATAGAGTTGGTTAATGACTAGTCGTATGTAAACTCGACTTTTTGACGGTAACCTGAACTCGACTTTTGACAGTAACCTCACGTAAGAGTCAAGCAGATTAAAACATTACTCGAAAAGTGAGTCTGTACTCATTGGATGATAGGTTCAAGAAATTCACATATGTATATGTCTGTTAATTTGTTTAGCTGTACGGTATCAAAACCTGCATAGTCTTCATCTATAATGCTCCATACTGTAATGTATTAACCTTTATGTAGAAGTAAGTCATAGTTCTCATTGCTTGAATTTGTAGAAATTTGAAAGTAATAACTCAGTAAGAAACTACAAGCCAAGGAATCTTGTATCATTCAAAAACATTGGATGTAACCGAAATACCGAATATTGAAATGAACCGAGGTTTGTGATGATGGACAATTTGTTAAATTTATCTGCTGTACATGCAGTAATTATCTTCCTACAGTACCATTGTCCACATTACATGGAAGAGATATATACTCTAGCACAATTAAAAGATTGTAGTGATCTGGCAGCTGTCATCAAATTTGATCTCTTGTATCTCTTGAACTTTTTAAATTAATTCAGGATGTTCCCCTGTAGATCTGAGAATATGTTTCTCTGGCAATCTGAGTCTGTTGAATTCCTCAGATTTTGGCAATACACCCAACTGTACATTAATTTGTAGGGTACTGTAGCCAATGGCATACTGTGCTGTACTGTACTTTACAGCCTACCATACACTGTTTGAATCATATGGAGAACACCTGTGGAATGTTTCACATTAATATGTACACGTCCTGGAGGTAAGTTCTCAGTCAAATACTGCACAACCTAGAGTTTACATAGAGTTACACGCATCCCCATAAAACAAAAAATAAACTTATTACAATTTCAAAACCTTTGTTCTACATGCCAGTGTTTGATTCCTCTGAGGTAAAAGTTCATTTCAACCATCTAATTTGCAGATAATAAGCAAATAAACCCCAAATTTAATATGGCTACAGTAAAATGCTTTGATAGGGCCTGCATGCTCAATATGGCCTGAAGTTCATTGAACTGATATCTGTTATTGCTAATGGTTGCTGCAATATGATACTCTTGATACATTTTAGGGAGGTGCAGTTTGCTTGAACCCATGAGGGGCAAACTACAAACAGTAGTCATGTGCAGTTTTAAAATATTCCCCTGACAGTGTTGTATTTAATTAAGACCCAATTTCATTACATTTTATGCTTTGATTACTTCTCAGAATATAGTTAATATAGTATTTATACATGCACACCTACAGTATGTCTTGTGATATTGATTGCACTTAGTTTTAAGTATCTTGAAATTGAGCTTTTAAACATGCTTTTGTGGCCATCGTGCTGTAGATCTGTCAGAATCATATTTGTTTCTGTTATTCGTGTGTAAATCATATTTGTGACTGTCATATAAGGAAATATAGTAACTATATATTACATAATTCCTGACATATTACCTAATGAGAGCTTTGTGGTCAAGTAGTTAAGGCAGTGGACTTGTGATCTAAGCTTTGCAGGTTCGAGTCCTGGCCAGATCATTAGGTTGTGTTCTTGGGCAAGGGCACTTTATCTCCATTGCCTCTCTTCACCCAGGTGTATAAATGGGGACCTGTGAGATAAAACTGTCAGCTGGGCGCTGTTTAGCTGCTGCCATGTGGAAGGATTGTCTCTATGTTTGACAGGTAATCATCGTTGACCATCGTTGTGGATATGTCTGTGCTTTAGAAATCCTCAATATTATTATGATTATTATTATTATTACTGATCCCTTGATATCACCTATCATCACAGTAATGTTGTAAAAGTTCTCTCCTTTTCTTTCCAGATTTATTTACTTGAGATCTTTCCCTGTTGGATACCACCAGGTCAGCAGATAGCCACCGTTGAGGATGGCTGCAGATAAAAATACTTACTCATTCCTGTCTGATCACACCAGGATACCAAACATTGGCCTAGGAACATGGAAGGTAATGTTTAATTTATACTGCTAAGACATTAACATTGTCATCGTCGTCATAGTATCATACTGTATCAAGTTTGTAGGGAATGATAACTAACGATGATCATTTATCGTCTGGAGATCTTAAATTGTTACATCGGTTGTTAGATAGATCTGTATTGCATCTTTTGTCTGTCTTCTGATTTAAAGATGGGAAGAAGAGGGATTTTGCAACAAACTTACAGTATATTTTTGTTGACGTATCCCTGGCCTAATGTGTGCCATTCACTCAGGTATGGTGGCAGTAGTGGGATTCTACATTGCTGTGGGCAGATTCAGCTGAAATGTCTTGATATACTTTTTTAATCCTAGTTGCTCTATACTTTACACATGCGTGGATTGTTCATAGAAGTTGATTTGAATTTCCTTAAACGTGAAGATTGCTTTGGGTGATTATGTTTATTGATTCGTGAGCTCCATCACATAGAAGAATTCTGGTATACAAGTACCAATTTAACCGCTCTCTATCATTATGACCTTTCTTGCATTGACTAAACGCTATCAAAGATTTAGTAATCTCGTTATTAATACTGCAAGCATACTATAATTACATGGTGGCATAAGTGGGATTTTATAGAATACAAGGTTCCAATTTAGATCACACTGGAACATATTTGGATTTATAATTGTTTAAGTAGGTGTTTGCCTATAGTGCATTGTTTAAGGTCAGATCACATGACATTGTATGTTGCAATTCCTACACAGTTTACTTTGCCCAAATGAAAGCCTGCTAAGTGGATACATCATCCTCCCATCCAAGATTAGTTTGTTTTTCCAATGATAACAAACCTGCTATAAATGTAGCCCTGACTACGTCCTTCAGTCTTCGTATAATTAATCTTTTTTGCTTCCATTTTGTTTTTTATTGAATATTCATATCAGTCTGCTAAAGGTGATGTGAAGAATGCTGTGATTGCTGCGATAGACGCCGGTTACCGGCATCTAGACTGTGCATTCATTTACCAAAATGAAGAAGAGATCGGCGAGGCTCTGAAGGAGAAGATTCAGGATGGAACGATAGAGAGAGATGACATTTACATTACGACCAAGGTCAGTTGATGGATTGGTGGACAGGCAGCAATTTGTAACTTTGGTTTATTCTGCCAGAATATCAGAACATAATCCAAACAATTGCTTAAATTTACATTGACTAGGGTGGTGGTGGTGATGTTTACATTACCACCATGGTCAGTTGATGGATTGGTGGACAGGCAGCTATTTGTAACTTTGGTATATAATAAAACCTGCCAGAATATCAAAACATAATCCAAACAATTGCTTTTAAAATTTACATTGACTGGGCAGGTGGTGTTGGTGATGTTTACATTACTACCATGGTGGTTCGATGAATGGTTGTTTTAGTCCTGAGTTACTGTATTTGTAACTTTGGTATATATAATAAAACCTGCCAGAAAATGAGAACATAATCCAAATAATTGCTTTAATTTACATTGACTGGGCAGGTGGTGGTGGTGATGTTTACATCACCTGTACATTACCACCATGGTGGGTTGATGAATGGTAGACTAGGACCTGAGTTAATTGTAACTTTGGTAACCTTACCAGTCAGGTGAAAACATATCTGAGTTTTTGAGTTGCTAAAATGCCATATAATAATTGGAAACTGAGTGTTTAACATCTATTGTTTATATAACATTAACTATTAACTACTTTACAGTTATTTGTTGCAATTGCAAGGCTGAAACAACTTTTCTAAATTTGTTCAAATTGCCAGCTGAAACTAGGAATCCATCTAATATGAGTATGCTTAACTAGCATAGACATAGGCAGCATTTACATTATAACTACCAATGTAGAGCTCTGTTTTAGTAAAATTGTCTAGAAATTATCAGTGGAATGTAAACTTTGATCAACGTCAGTTCCATGAACTTGCCAGGTCGTGACTAAAGCACATTTCTGTTATTGCCTTTGGTCATTTTCATATTCCTTTTGGTAAGATACCATTCCAGTGCAGTCACATGTTCATGTACAGGGTAGTGATCTAAGGTTGTTATAATCAAACAGCACAGACCTCAGTATTTTGTATCAAATTTGTGCACCTGTACTTATTGCAGTCAAGGCTTGCTTAAATATTTCACTGTATATTGTATAACACAGTGAACGTGTGTTAGTATTAGCGTAGTACACAGATCAACCGACGTCCTATAAATATTACCAGTGCCTTAATTTATCAACATGTCCATCTTACTATCCCCTCTATTAATGAGCGATTCCTGTTTTCATTATTCAGCTAATCTAAGTTTATTGCATCAGACACTTTACAGATTGATGGGTAAAAACCTGGCTTATATTTGAGTTCCTCTTGTGATGTCAACTGTTATCAATTTTAATTTCCTTCAAGATGATGCGCAGATGATGATAACCTGCGTTACTATTGTGGTATTCGAAAGTCTTATTTCTGAACTCTCACGCAGTCAGGATCATAATTAGGGTCAGATCCTGTAAGGCATCAACAGCTACATTACTAATGCATTAGTGTCTAATGTGTGGTCATTTATTTATTAGTGTTGACCGCTACATTACCAATGCATTAGTGCCTACAGTTTGGTTGTGTATTTACCAGTGCTGACTGCTACATTACCAATGCATTAGTGCCTTAGAAAGTTTGATCATTTATTTACCAGTGCTGACCGCTACATCACCAATGCATTAGTGCCTAAAGTTTGATCAATTATTTAGCAGTGCTGACCTGCCAACCTGTCTTTTAAGGGGAACTGAAGGTAGAAGTTTAGTCTTCAGATATTATAGTTTAAGAAATAGTAGAATTTGAGTGCCACTTATGTTTCCATGCCAGTATTAAGATATTATTCAACATTGAAATTTAGTCTAAAAAATTGATAACTGCAGTAGGCTGAAACATTTGGCCGATTACTGCACTGTATCCATGATGTAACTCAGCTGTGAATTACCATTACTCAAAATGCATTAATGTAGCTTGGACTATGGAAGCTCGCTATAAGCTCCGAAATCTGTTAGTAGAATAATCTGGAAGAATCCTGCAACGAATCAAAGATTTACAGCCACCCACTGTTGTGTTGCATGCCATAGCTTACAGTTGGCCACCTTAGACTTAAATACATTAATTACATTAAATTACATTAATTAGTGTACCAGTTTTACCAAGGTAGGGACTAATGAGAGGTTAATATAATCTTAGGTACTGTCACTGATAATTTGTTGCTTTTTTCTTGTATCAATGATCAGTTTATAATATTTTACTTTTTATTTATTTGATATGCACAATATCAACATAAACGTAATCACAGGCACTATGTATAACACAAACAATAATGTATGCATATTTTATGCACTATTAGTTCAGGTATGGTGGTGCCTGGAATGCAATTATATTGGAGGACACATCTACCTGTACGACCCAAGGAGAGCTATATGAATACATATTAGGCCTCCAGCAATGAACCATGTTTGAAAGCTCTGTGGGGAATCCCCTCTATGTTACAGATTCCATGACGTCAGTAGGCCTTATTATTCCTATACCTAAAATTGTGCATACCTGTATATAGTACACACCAAAAAACAGTATACAATAGCTGGTTAGTTTGCACAGTGTGAAATAGCATTTGTATTGAATAAATGCCTACCAGGTAAACAGAAGCCAAACAGAAAACGTTTACAAACTAGGGTCTTTAGAATTTGCAGTAGCTATGCGACCCCATCAAATTTTCAAGGCCAACGGCCAACTTTTGCTTAAAAAACTGTCCTTAAAGGGTGTGAAGACTCGCGCAAAAAGAAACATCTAATGGCGGTAATCTGACCAAGTTTCGAATGAGGTGTAACAGAAATGGTAGACACCACCATCGATCCCAGAAAATACACACACAGCTTGCTACCGTCGGTAATTAGACACTAGTGTACAGTCAGTACATATACAGCTGCGGTCAGTACCCACAGCACAGTGTACAAACGATACAGCGATGGACATCTCAGGTCCAGCTAAAGATAACAAGATTAACATGTTTCATAACTGTCTGCATTTTGTAGCGACAAGAGAACTACTTCACTTGCAAGCAACGGAAAGTTAACTTTTTAAAGATGGCGGCACGCTGTTTTGGGCGAGTCTTCAATGCCTTTAAGTGCTGGACATTCATGTACGTGTCTGACCAGAGGTCATGCCAGATGGGGGGTATCTACAGCAGTGCATTACCCTATTGTCTGGCCACGCTAGTGTCAATTCTTAAATTATGGTTGCCATGGGTAATAAACAGGTGCAATTATAAATTGCTATTCGATATGGATTAAATATTTATGCAGAGAGCATTGCCTGGTCATGTACAGTGTTCCAAGACCAGAACAAATAGTTACCATGTTTAGTTCTACAGTACCCCTTCAATGTTCTACAGTACCCCTTCAATGTTCTAGCATACCCCTTCAATGTTCTAGCATACCATTCAATGTTCTACAGTACCCCTTCAATGTTCTAACGAACCCTTCAATGTTCTACAGTACCCTTTCAATGTTCTACAGTACCTCTTCAATTTCTACAGTACCCCTTCAATGTCTTTTGTACGATTCTGAGGATATTTTATAAAATAGTCTTTAACAAAAAATTACAAAGCCAAAAAAAAAAATTTTTCAGATGGAGAAGATTTCTTCATTGTAACAGTAAAAGAATGTTGCAAAGTGGCTTCCATTGTATGTAGCCCAGCATGCATGTGGAGACTGTTCTTCTTGCATGAAACAGTAAGGTTTGCATGATAAGCAAAGATAAGATAAAACCAGTTCAATGTACATTGTTGCCAGCTGGGATTGAATACAAGTAGGCAAGGAAAATGTTTAAGGCCTAACATTTTGGTTTTCCGAAAGCAAATTTGGTTGTCTTAAACAATTACAATGACCAATATGTACACTGTAGTCAGGAGAGATGTGTAGGTTGGTGAATATAGAACGTCAACTTTTTTGGAGGGAAGGGGAGGGGGGGTGGGGTGGATGATACAAATATATCATTTGACATATGTTGGGGAATTTAGTTACAATGCAATCAGAACGTGATATAAAAATTTGATTTGCTTTGGCATCCTCCACAATCCATTTTTTGGTTGTCCAAACTGAAATTTGGGTCGCCTCTGACAACAGGAGGTTAGTAACCATGCTAAATTTGCCTTGGTAGGTGGTACCCTTGGCTACAGTGAATATCATCTGAACAATACTGTGACCATAACCCTTGCTGCTAAGTATGAAGTTACAGTAAATGCGTGCAGGTACTGCTATGTCGCATTATCCTTCCAGTTTCTTTTGTAAAATATCTTCGTTTTATATATTTCAGAACAAATTCATGACTCTTAGCCACTTTTAGTACAAGACATTCAACCAACCAGCAATTGTAGTGCAAATAAGTTACCAATATCAGAATGATTTGCTGTACATTAGTTTTCTAATTTATCAAAAGAAACTTCAGATGCAATCAAAGTTGCAATAATTTTTCTACCCAGTTTGATTGGAGCATTCATATTTAAGTGAATTAGATTGGTTAGAATTGAGAAGTGTTATTCAACATACAGTGTATATTCTCATTGCAGTCAAGAAACAGTTCAAAATGGAAAATGTACTTGATGGGGTCTTTAGTCTAGAAATATTATAACATCGTCACTGACAAAATGAACCCATTCAAGTCTTTAGATATAAAGCGAAACAGAACCGGATCTACCACACATACTGAGGTTGATGGAATGTTAAGAATAATAGCCGACCATTGTCTGGTATTTTCTCTTTAATATCTGGTTTCACTTTGTGGAAATATTTTGTGCAGCGTTATTCTGTATTGTTTAACTTTAGATATTGTACAGCCATCAGGTTGAAACTTATGTTTTGCTTTTGTTTCATCAGACTTTGATCAGAAGGTAGGACAAAATCAAACAATTAAATAGTATATTCTGTATTTCTGTTTGCTTGAGGTGCAAAGGTGTTGAAACTTTATGAAAGGCTTTAGATTACAATAGTATAGTGTTTAGATTACAACAGTAGAGTGTGCCTAGTAATTGTAGGCGTATCATTGCAGTATTTCAAAACCTAGTCATATTTAGCCAAGGACTGCACTAGTTACCCACATGTACACTACTGGTGCTAAAAATGTATGGAAGCTAGTTTGGACTTTGGTTGTCTAGCTGCTGCAAGCTTGATAAATGAATGTGTAGTAAGGTCCCTTGTGGAGGTGGACTTCCATATAGCATTAATACCTGAAGAGTCGTACGTACATTATAGAAAGAATCGTCCAGTTAAAATGCTGCATCATATGTACAGGTCTGGTCCAGGGGCGGACTGTGGGATAACCTGCTACTAGCTTGGGAACTTTGAAGCAAGAGATATTGATGCTTTAGACACATGAAATTGATATTGCCGCTACAAACCAGCTGCCCGTAATGTGGTTGAATTATCTGCCCCTGACATGGTTCTCAAAACTTGTATGATTAATTTAGTTAGCAAGTACATATATATGTATGTATGTTAGATCCTCCTGCAAGCAGGAACTCGCGAAGAAGCCATCATTAAAGCTGCAAGCTGACCGAAGTCAGTCTCTTACATTCATATTTAACGTCCATGATTATGAATTGTTAATTGTCAACAACTCGGTATAAACTGGACGACATTAATCTTGGAGTGACTCAAACTCAGGAACTTATGATTGAAAGGCACTTGCGTTCATCTTTGAGCTACAGTAATACTCCAGTGTTTAATTAACTAATTATGAATGGGAAGACGTAAGAGGGACCTGGATACCCCAAAGCTCTTAAACTATATACCATGTAACAGACAGCTGGAATAACTCTGCTTCTGTGCTTACCTGTCTCCCCAACCTCAACCTTCAGGCACAATGCATAGAATGAGAGGGCTAGTGTTAACTGATTTAACAGATTTTTATTATCTCTGCCATGATTCACCCCATGAACAGTTGGCAAAGGATACTAATTTATTCAAATACTCTTAATTAACTCAAAACTAACACATATGCCATTAATGTCATAGCTTAATTGATGGCCCACTTCTCTTGATCAAGTACTTGTAGGTGGAGGTGAAATTTGCAATTAACTTTTTAAGTGGACTGGAGCTATTAACATTTATAACTTACTCATAATTCTGTTCATCTGAGACACACAAATTAATGCATGATTTCTGAATTGATTATATACTTTATTGAAATATACACCAACCCACAGAACTACCAAATAGGAGAATAATGTACTTATTCATGTATATTTGGATGATCATATGAAATACTAGAGACAATCTCTTTACAGTTTAAGACCTGGAAGTTTCTATCTGTCTCAGTACAAATAGACACTGTAGGCTTTGCCATATTTTTCCTTTGGGTTTTTGCCTCAGGTGTATTTAGTCTGCGTGTTAGTCTGTGTGTTATCTGTGATTAATACAACTATTTTACGACTCTGATATAGTTAATTAATATTTAAAAAGTAACTTATAAACATAAACATCTGGAACATTGATGAGCAATTAATAAGGTGAAGGAGCTCTATTAATTTTAGTGATAACAGTTTTATGACATCCAACAGTTTTTGCTTTTCATTTCTCCATTTTTATCAATCATTGAATCAGAAACTACAAGATATTAGTTTATATTTTGCAACCTTTTGTGTAACATATGTAACTGATCAATGGTAAGCATTTTCCTATGTCCTTCATACACACTGATTTGTACCAGCAAAATATATCACAAGCTCTCGGTGCACAAAGGTGTGAATATTGTTAAATTATTGAACCACACAAACATGTGTTTTATGGTCGCTTTCAAGCAGTGTGTATTTTTACGAATAGACAGTCTGCATCCTTTGTAGAGAATAGTAAGCAGATTTATGTCAACAGATTTTGCCTTTATATTTTTATAGCCTCCAGAAAACTTTGACTAAACTCCCACAATGAATGCAGTGGATAAGGTTGACTAGAAAGGTTTTGTTCCAAATAACAAAGTCATTGAAAATATTGCATCAAACTTTATTGCAGATGTCATTGCTACATGTAGAGGCGCCTGAATGATCAAATTATAGCAGATATGCTAGAAAGTCTGATAATGGTCGCCCATGCTATAACGTCAAGAAGCATTTTCTTGTCCGTCTAAAGAAATTATCCACACTGAAATATTTAATTATTTTACTTTTATTTTAATAATCCTCAATGGCTGGTACTCATTTAGAGGATAAGAGCCTCTAGGATAGTAAAAGTTTAAAGATGGGCACCGAGGGTAACTGGGTGAGAAGGGAGCAAAGAGGTCAAAGAGACCTGTAGCAGAAGCAGATGTGTGGAACCCAGAACAGACACTGCCATGTCTGTCTAGTTTAAAGATGAGGCAAGGAGGGGAAATGGGCAAGGAGGGTAACTGGGTGAGAAGGGAGCAAAGAGGTCAAAGAGACCTGTAGCAGAAGCAGATGTGTGGAACCCAGAACAGACACTACCACGTCTATCTAGTTAAAAGATGAGGCAAGGAGGGGAAATGGGTGGGAAATGGGGGGGGGGTTGGGGGAAGGGATGGAAGGGACCTGTAGCAGAAGCAGATGTCTGGAACCCATAACAGACACAACCATGTCAGTGTAGTTTAAAGATGAGGCAAGGATGGGAAATGGGTGGAGGAGGTGAAAGGTATGGAAAGGAACCTGTAACAGAGGCAGATGTGTGGAACCCAGAACAAACACTTGCAAACGGTCATTGTAGTTAGAAGATGAGGCAAGGAGGGGAAATGGGTGGGAAGGGGGAGGGGGGAAGAGGTGAAAGGGATGGAAAGGAACCTGTATTAAACAGAGGCAGATGTGTGGAACCCAGAACCAAACGGTCAGTGTAGTTACAGTAGAAGATGGGGCAAGGAGGGGGTATCGGTGGGGAAGGGAGAAAATGGGTGAAAGGAACCTGTAGCAGAAGCAGATGTGTGGAACTCAGAACAAAGACAACCACATCAGTCTACAAATAAGTATAAACTTAGTATGAAGCTGCTTACCGTCATTCAAAGGGCAAACAGCTCCTCTGATACAGGGTTAAGAGGCAAAGAGGGGAAATTGGAAGGATGGAGGGGAGGGGGGGGGGTGGTTGGAGGGAGGAAGAGCTAAGGAGGGTTAGAGAGATATTGATAGGAAGGGAGAAGGAGGAGAAGATAAGGGAAGAACGAGAGAGAAAAGTGACGAGAGGGTAACGTACTGAATGCAAACCTAGAGGCTGTTTAAAAAATTGTGAGAAATAATCACCACCAGTGTTGTAGCCACGCCGGTCGGCGCCGGTCGGGCGTAACCACCACTAGTGCTTGCCGACCGGCACTCAGAGTAAATCAGCATCCTACCGACCGGCACTCAAGCTTACTACCGACCGTCACAAAAATCAGTGAATCTTGTATTAAATGAAATCAAAATACACTGAAAATTACCTCGAAATAATTTGTTCACAAATTTACCCAAAATAGGCCTATTATTATTCTGAATCAGAATTTAGAATACTGTATTCCGATTCTCTAGCCTGAACAAAACCAAATAAAACCCTGGGTAACCTAGTAATACTACGAAACTATGATCATCAACGCAACGAGCGAGCCGTAACTCACAAGCGCAGACACGGTAATCATAACAGCTGCATGCAGTACACGTGTGAGTGATACGTACGAGAGCAGTGGCGGAGCGTCCATACAGTCAGGGGCGGATGCCCCCCCCCCCTGACGGACTCAAATGGACTGCTGGCGCCCTTTTAACCTCTTTACCACTTTTTACTTATTCGCGATTATTGCCTTTTTTATTGCGCTCTCATCTACCTATTGACATTTGTCACATTTTGTTGGTATAATTTGGCGATTACACCTATTTATTCTTCGTTTATCTGCAAATTAGCCAGGCCCGGAAAGGGTCATTTCCGGCGATCTAGGGAGTATCTTTATTCAAAAAAATTCTGTACGCTACGCGCCAACCTGTGGTGGCGCTCCGCTTAGATAGTGTCGAAAGATGATCATACCCCTAGCTCCGCCACTGTACGAGAGAGCAATCACACACATATTTACTGTGACAACAACGTCAATACATTTCGCTCGTACATTCGGAAATTTGTATCGCAATTGTCGGAAAGTTTAGGTTTCTGTGTAGCGTTTTTGGGCGGGTTTCAAAATATTTATCGCAATATGTATAAAATAGGGGTAGAATAGAGCCACCTAAAGGCATTGAAATCAACTAAAACCCTGTATCTTCAGGGGCTTCGCCCCTTGAAGCCCACCAAGGGCCCCTGGACCTCACGCAGAGGAGGGCTCGCTATGCTCGCGGGCTGGCTTCACTCGCCACCGTCAGACAAATTAGCCGCCACTCTCTTCAAATTAGCCGGCACTCACTTTCTCCTGGCTACAACACTGATCACCACAATAGATCGAAAACAATTATATATTGACAATATGCGATATATATTGGAAATTAGTTCAATATTTTATTACTGTAGGTCAGGGAAAATTCATCCAGGTATATATAATTACCAAATGGAACTGCACACAGTAGACTTATTGTCTGTTTTTTGGTTTTGTTTCTGACAACAGCTTTGGGGAACATATCAGAGTCCCTCACGTGTTGAACAAGGTATCAAGATGAGTCTAACTCCCTTACAACTGGACTACGTTGACCTATATCTGATGCACTCACCATGTGGCAGGAAGGTGAGCTAAACGTCAAAGTCAAGAATATTTATAGACCATTCTAATTTAGAAATGATGTTTTCTAAGTGTTGCATTTAATAGATGATAAAATGTATAATATATAGATATGTACACACAATGTATAAACTCTACAGTGTGCCATAAACTGGTCACCCTTGAATATGTTCTAATAAACCAAGCTCATTATCACTTCATAGAATATAAATCCAACAGAAAGGTTCTTTGTTGTAGGCATATGTAACCTATCTTTAACAGGGATGCATTGAATGTCTTACCAGTACAAACTGTAAACCATTGGATCTGGAAGGAAAAGGCATAGGGAATAATTAATCTTTTAATATAAACGTTTAGTAAAATAAAATTAGTATCCAGCATTCACCTACAGGTTTGGTTTGCATGTGATTTTTTTCTTTCGTGGAATGGTTAGTTAATTTTTAAACTTTTCCTTCTGTTTAGTTGATGTGTTAAGTAGAATACAGTAAATCAAAACTGGACAAGTCTGTTTTCTAGAATGTATGAATTGTAAATTTGGGTAAAGATAATTGTTTTGTCAGTGATTACTATGTTGAAAATAAATTAACCTATATCCACCGCGTGTACTGCTTTTTATGGACAAAATCCTATTTCAGTTTGTCTTTTGTCAGTATTGATGTTCTCACTCTTATGTTTAATTTTATCTTAAAATAAAAATAAATATAAAATAAAACTGTTAGCAAACTGATCATCCACTAGAGAGACTGTGTAGGAGAATGTGTAAATATAAGTTGGCCTGACGTTTCGATCCTAGCAGGATCTTCTTCAAAGGCTAAATGACAAGTAACAGTAACAGAAGGGACAAAATACGCACAGAATACAGACAGGTTAATGAGCATGGTGAACACAGCCGGATGAGTAAATGATAAAAATAAAATGAAAAAAATGAAATGAAAAATGAAATGAAAAACTATCTTAGATAAATCTTACTTTGTTTTGATTGATTAAAATCACATTGAAATAAAGAAAAAGGAATCGTTTTTAGTAAACACAAGAAATATAAAAAGAGAATTTGTCATATGTCTGTTGAGCTGACCAAAACCTAAGCTATGAAGTACTTCTATATATTGAATAGTTCTTTGAACACAAAGTTTTTTGTTTAATAAACTCTTTCCTGTTACAGTTCATCGATGACAAGACCTTCTTCCCAAAGGATGAGAATGACAAGAATGCTTATGATGATGTCCATTATGTTGAAACTTGGAAGGTAAACACAGCTGGATGATGCATCTTATTAAGATTATGCTGAAATTTATGCTTTAACTGCTGCATCTTGTTTAAATGTCTCGATGTGATGATAGTGGCTACTTCACCATTCAAGGTAACATAATCTAGCTAAAGATATGGTAGGTCAGTGTAGATAGTGCAGCTATGTATGCTTCAGGGAGGAATGGAGAGGGGAGGGGAGGGAGGGGGATCACATATGCTGGAACCATTTCTCGTTAGTTGATTGGTCACTGCAGCTGTAGTGTTTGTACCAGTAAGTATATTCTTTTACACTAATAGCTTCCTGTCATGCAAGGATTTAGATCATTAGTCAGCTTTGAATGACTTGAGGATATTAACTCTCTAAATCCATTTAACTTTTTTGAAGTCATATTTAATTATGATGAGGTTGTGTTAGTTAAAGTCCAAGTCATGGTCTATGGAAGCCTCTAGCTTTCTGGCAAGCTGATCAATATTAATTAGTAGTTAATGCTAACGTATATATAAACCACCTGTCCCCCTGCAAATAGTTCAACCACCCCTCCTTCCCACAAAAACCAGTAGCCAACCCCCCCCCCCCGCCCCTACAAACCAGACGTACCCTCCCTGTTAAATTCTACAACACTGGCCCACACCTTTAAGATATTAAAGTGAGAAAGAACAGTTAAATTGAATTTAATAATTAAAAACCCTAGTCAAGTTTTTCCTCCCATGAAAGGGAAGAGGGTCGTCAGAGCACATAATGGAGAAATTACTTAATCAATGCATTAATTACAATATATTATTAATTAGGGAATTCTGCAAAAAGAAAAAAGAATGAAATTTTCATCTTCAAAGTACATGAGGCAAATTACATGCAATGGTATAATTCTTTAGATGTTTCTTTTCAAATTCAGAAAATATTCTTAAGCAGCCACACCAAGATATCAAAGTTCCAGTCTTCAATTATAATAACATTTTTGATGCAAAAGTGATTAATATACAGTACTTTACCCAAATCTGTCTGCTTTATGCCCAAAAAAAAAAACGAAATTTCTTAGGCCCAAAATGATTTCAAGAGCTTCGATTGCCGGAGAGAATAATTTAATATTACATTCTACATCTGGTACCTTTGAGATGGGTCGAATTTGACTTATTGTCAAATTCAGGGAAATACCACAATTGTGTGAATTACGGAATTGCTGCATTTCTATATGTTTTTCAGGCCGTTTGCTCATTTTGAATGATATTTAATACAAGTGATCCCCTGAGCCATGAAAGTTTTATTTCAGTTACTAAAACTTGATTTCCTTCATCTACACAGGCCATGGAAAAGTTAGTAGAGAAGGGTCTTGCTATCTCCATTGGGGTTTCTAATTTCAAGGTATCTCAGATGGAAGAGATTGTCACTGCTGCTCAAGTTCCCTGTGTAATGAATCAGGTATAAAAACCTCACACAAAGGAAGATTCTCCATTCTACACAGAATTTGTGGAATTGATAAAAGAGAAGGAATTCCTCAGCAGCAGGACGTCCTTGTTTGAGAACGTTTTTAGAAAGTTTGTGATGGAAAATTGAAACACGATTCAGCATTTTGCAGGAGTTCAGCTGATAAGGGGTGTATTAAGTAATGCTTCTAGCAAAGATTGATAGCGATAAGTTACTTAGTTGGCGTTATTTTTTACTTTATAAAGCTGAAAAGTACTTGAGCTGTATGCTTCCCTGGTTGGGGAGTTTAGTTGTGAGTTATATTGAAAGCCCTCGAGGCATTAAACTTTGACAGATGCTGTTTAAATAATGCTAGGTTTTAAAGTCATTGACAAGTTAAAATCACCTTTTTCCTGTTTCACAATGAGGAAATCTCTCTCTCTGAAACTTAATTATTATTTTCTAAAGGCTGCGAAAGACATGAACATAACAGGAAGAGTAGTGCTGTCAGCTTAGACAAATTATGTAATGTTAATACCACTACATGTATGTACTACTGTACACTCATATATTATGCTTCATAACAATCATAATGGCAGTTTAGTTTATCCTTCCTCAACCTTTATCTACCAGAAATAGAATAGATTCTGCTCATTCTGTCCGTACGAGGGATTTAAAGCACGATCTGAAAGAACAATTTAAGAACAAAAAAATTGACCAAGTCAGTGATTTAACCTTTGGTCGTAAAGTGTGATAACTACCTCGTAACTGACTAGTAACTTTGTGTAAAACATTGATGTTTCAATTCCATATGGGTACAAACAGAATTATTGATCCCAGTTAGAGCAGCTTTTCAAGAAGAGTGTTCAAGTTACTTATATTCTTGATTCTATACAATATTAAATTCTTGTCCTTAATTATGTCATTCATTAGCTTGTCTGGCTAATTTTATTCCAAATAATGAACTTACTGTAATAGTAGAAAATTATGAATTAACTTTGATATGTGATAAATACTAATATGACTTAGTAGTGTTGAAGTAATGAGAATAACTAGAATACTTTATTACTGGCTCGTTAACCTACGTTTGGTAAAAATATTAGAGGGCGCCAGATAGTTTGTTCTTTTTCATCCTTATTTTGAGTATAACTGATTTTACATTTGGTGAAAATTTTGAAATATGAAATCAAAACAACAGCTATTTATAAAGAACAGTGATGAGATCTTAGACAGTTTATATGATATTATTTGCCAAGAATGATTTTATTTATTCATTTTTTCTATTTTGTAATTTTACTTCTAGATTGAAATCCACCCAGCCATTGACCAATCTGACATTATTACCTATTGTAAAGCCAAGAGCATTGCCTTGACGGCATACAGTCCATTCGGCTCCCCAGACAGACCTTGGTGAGTATTCTTTGGTGAAACTGTTTTATATAATAATCCATAAAGCATGTGCTTCACTGTGGCCATGCCATTGATGTACATGTTTGATGACTATCTGTGGACCTTGAGGAATAATGATCTTAGTTTCCAAATCATTTTTCTTGAATGATTGCAACATTGTAATGTGATGTGTTACATAACATTATGTTAAAACGTGACGTGTACATGTTATTCGAATAGACCAATCAGAGGTCTCCAACTATTGATATATATATGCGGTACACAAGGTGTGTGCCTTCACTTCGTTAGCTTTCTGACGTAGCGCCACCCCATCATCCTTCACTCTATTACTTACCCGCCATTTACATAACGTACGCATCCTTGGTTACCCACACAACGCTACCGAGTACACTTTCAATTCATGGTGTGCCTCTTCAAAAGGAGTTCCTATTCTTTCCGTCCGCAGTCTTAGGCTGGAGACTCATATTTTTCTCTGGTAAGTGAAGTCTTGATCAATTTCATTGTATAGAAGCCATTTAAAACCCATAGGGAGGGGCTGTTTTGCCAATATGACAACCCCTTACCCAACTATAACCGCCCCCTAGTCGAAAACCTTAACCTCTCTGACTTTGACATAGACATTAATGACTGGATCCCTGTACAAAATAGCAGAAAAAGACAAAGTCCAAACTCCGTTGAAATAAACCCATCTCCTTACTCCAAATCAACCACCAAAAAGTCGGCTGAAACAATCATTGTATCAGGAATCCTACCAGAAATATTAAAACACCCAATAACCCTTGCTAAACTAATCAATGAAGAAAAACCAAATGCCATGATCTCTAATATAAACCGTCTTGGTAGTAACGACATCCTAATCACCCCCCATGACCCTAAATCTGCAAATATCCTCCTGAAACCATGGACTCAAAACACTAAACTAGGCAACTCCAAACCAAGAATCCCCCAAAAAGTAAGACAAAAAAACTTCTCCGTAGTAGCCTGTGGCATAAACCCTGAAATGCAAATCAAAGATATTGAACAAGAACTCAAGACCAAGAATACACCTTAATATTAATTAAACGACTCAGTAGTCGGGCCACAAACAATCCAACTTGGAAAGTAAAAATAACGTTTGACGAACAAGAACCTCAACAACCACTAATCAACCAAGGTCTCTACTAAGGGTACTCTAAACATAAAACAGAAGAATACCACGAACCCCCTCAAATCACTCAATGTTTCAACTGTCAACGTTTTGGACACACCCACTATACTTGCAAAAATCAAACTAGACGCCTCAGATGTGGCGAAAACCACAGAGTTAAAGACTGTCCCGAACAAAAAGAAAACACAAAATGTGCCAATTGCTCAGGAACTCATGCCGCCCTTTTACAAAGGATGTCCCAAGTTTAAAGAAGTAAAAACTGAAGCTATTAACAAACAGCAAGAACAAAGAACCTATGCGAATGTAACAAAATCTACGGGTCCCTAAAATTGAAATAACAAATAAAATCGCCACTGAAGAAAAACTTAATATCGCAACCTTTGTAATCGAAATACTATGATACACCCTCCAAAAAGCCGACATGAACATTAAATCCGACGACCTTGCCAGTTACGCCACTGTGTTAGCACTAAAACACCTTCACTTAAATATCCCTAAAACTGTAATTATGGAACGTCTCCACAAACCCTCAATATTTAGCCCTCCTCAATCACCTAAATGACAAGCACACTCCCTCCTTCGGTCAAGTTCCTCCACCTAAACATCAACAGTAAACATCCCCCTCTATCTAATTGCAACTATAGTCAGTACGCTGAAGATATAGCCATTTGGAGCACCAGTAAAAATATTCATATGACGGAAATAAATATTAAAAAAGCAATTACACATCTCGAAAAACATCCCTCAAGATCTAACCTAGTCAATTTCTTCTTTAAAAACTCAAAATACCGTAACCATATTTCCAAAATTAATCTTTTTAACACCTCAATCACTGCCTCTCCCAATGCAACCTTCCTCGGTATCACTTTTGATAATAAATTATCCTTTAACCTACACTGTAATAGAACTGCAGGACGCTGCTGGTCCCACCTTAAAATCATTCAAATCCTCTCACACAAGTATAATTTCCCTCCGAAAACCACTATCCAAATCTACAAATCCAAAGTAAAACCAATTCTCAGTTACGGGAGCATCTCCTTGCTTACCATTTCAAATCCCAATAAACAAATTTTAAATAGAATCCACACCACAGCTTATCGACTTGCACTAAAAATCCCTTACTATATTGCTACTTCACACGTTCTCCGCGCAGGAAACACAAAATCTTTTCTCACCCTACTTGAAGAATTTAACACCAAATTATATAAAAACATCTTCGAGAACGACCCATTGATCGAAGAACTCCTACTGAAATACAAAGTCGCAATAACTCACCTTTCCGTATTCAAAACTGTTACTTAAAGCCTCATTTCAATAGAAAATCCTTTTCCTAAGTGGGTCTAGCCCCCCTCCCCCCCCCCCGAATCCAGATGTACTTATATATAAAGAACAAAACAAAAATTCCGACAGAGTAGCAACCTTTCCAAACCCAAACAATAGAAACCGCTCCGTCTCCAAAATCCTCATTACTTAGAAATTCCTCCCCTTTAGAGACCCCTCCCTAATTGGCTCTTTAGTTCAGAACGCGGGTGTATTTATGGCTTTGATACAATGTGATTACATAATACTTCACTTACCAGCAACTTAGACAACTTTCCCAAGAAAAAAAAGAAAAAAGTGTCTATTCTATAAAAACAATGTTGTTATCCCCCATAGGACCTCTCGCGGGGTCGATCAGGGGTCAAACTCCATTTTTTTTTTTTTGTGCCTTCACTTCACACTTCACACTTCACTTCAAGTACAAATTGATGGAAAGAAGCAATCCAAGATGCTATGTTTTGAATTAACATTTTGTTAATTCTAATTGATTATATGACTTTCCTTGATTGTCATTTCCTTGATTGTCATAGGGCCTCAGACAAAGACCCCAATTTATTTGAAGATCCAGTCGTCAAGGAGATTGCTGAGTCTCGTGGATGTACTGCTGGTCAGGTTCTCCTGGCCTACCATCTCAATCAAGAGATTGTTGTTGTTCCTAAAAGTGTAACACCTTCCAGAATTAAGGAAAACTTTGAGGTTAGTTTCAACTTTTTAATTGTAATGCCGGTTGCATTTTCTTGTACTATTTCAAATGACCTTGTATGTGATAATCTTCAATCTCATTACTGTTCAGGTATTCCCAGCAGTGAAGGAAAAGGAAAACAAAGAAAGTATAGGGGCTATGTGATAGGTGGTTATTACACAGGACTGAATGGGATTCACAAACAATTTAGTGATTATTTATTAACAAATTTGTTGATAGGCTACTACACGTGTGGTTGTCTTCGTTTTATAACTTATAGATTACAGAAGCTGACCTTTAGAAGTTTATCATGTTTCAAAAGTTTGTCTTTATTAAAATATATAACGCCTGTTCGGGAAAGATACAGATTTGAATAGCTGTCCCCGATACAGATGTGAATAGCTGTCCCAGATCCCTAACCCTGACCCAATCCCTGATCACTTTGTTCACTTCTAGTGATAAGTTGAATAAAGTATCAAAGGTTGCATGATGCTTGTAAAACTAGTCATGTCTTTAGTAAACTAAACACTCTCAAACATAACTGTTCACTGTGAAGTCCTTCCTTTGGCCCCCTTTTCAGCCCTGTTGAAGTATTGAACCCTTGCCAAGATATGCTACACACCTCCTTAACTTGAGAAATGCTCCTCTATTGAACAGACTCCATTTTGAGATCAGAAGTCTCTAATCTTATCGATTTGATCAGTGCATTTCATTTGTTTTTATTTATCTTTTTCTTTGCGCTACATTATGTAGCAATGAATTCCGAGATATGTTTACCTGCATGTATACCTCTGTCATTTACACTTCTGCAGGCCCTGAGAATTAAGTTGAAACCAGAGGAGATCACAAAACTTAAGGAACTCAATTCTACCAACTATCGAGCTTGTGCAATGAATATGTAAGTTCTTGCTCTTGTTTAAAGTTTATCAAGAACATGTAATTATCCTGTAATTTGAATTGTCATTTTTTTATAATCACATACCAGAATGGTACTCATCTAAATTATATATTTGATATCAATCGACTAGCAAACATAGAAGAGCAAGATAGAAGACTAGTAAAAAACTGCTTATTAACTGCAAAAAGCCTGAGCAGAAGAACTATATATAAACCTAACAGAGCCTGATCTTTCAATCCTAGCAGACACTTCTACAAAGTCCAACCAAGAATAAACATTTAATTTAGCTCAGTGTTAGCTCAGTGGTTAACGCCTGTACGTGCCTTTCAATCATAAGGTCCCGAATTCAATCATAAGGTCCCGAGTTCGAGTCACTCCAAGATTAATGTATGTTGTCCAGTTACAGAGTTGTTGACAATTGACAATTCATGATCATGGACGTTAAATATGAATCTATGAGACTGACTTCGATCAGCTTGCGGCTTTGATAAGCCAATGATGGCTTCTTCGCGAGTTCCTGCTTGCAGGAGGATCTAAAATACATACAAACAATTTTACAGTACAAATTTTGGGAGATGGGATTGAGTCAAGATGTGTGGTAATACTGATTAAATTAGAGAGGACTCTGAGAAGACTGCAGAGAAAGACATCAATGTAACACTTAGCTGCTCGAGAGTAGAACAATCTAAGTTTCTAAAAACATAAAAGTATATCTACTGTACTCATTTAACTTTAGATACAAAACAGTGACAGTCTCCTCAGCACAGAACTTCTAGTCCTGTGGTCAATGGTGTGACTCCCGATGTAACCAAAAATATATTGTTTTCTTTCAAATATCTTTTTTTCTTTTAAATGTGATATGAAAACATTTAATATGTTGGTGTTGAAGTATAGTGTGGTCTGTACGGAAGAGAAACAGAGGCATATATAGTTGATGCAAACAGTTTGTTTGATATGTGAACATATTGACGAAAGAGAGACACCGTTTTAAAAGAAGCAATTTTACAAAAAAAATTACCAAAACATTGTGGTGTTTGCAAAATAGATTTATAGTAAAGAAATAGCTATATAGAACCATCTATAGCCAATGTGATATGAGTTATGTTTCTCTCTTCTCTTGTCTGCAGGTTGAAGGACCATCCATACTTTCCATTCAAATAGATACCATGCTAAACCACTGCCACATTTTTGTCCCTAAAGCTGCATATGGTGTAAATAATTCAAACTCAAGCTGCACTTTAGTATTTTGTTGCCCTGGTTCGGTTGCAGTTTGTTAATAGGCCTTATAGGACTGATAAGGTTACTTGCGCAAGCTTTAGAAGATTGTGTGAGATGAATTTATTATTTCTAACGAGTGAAACACAACTGTCAAAATGCCCTCTTTTTGGAATACTCTGACATTTCTTTACAAATGTGAAATTCATTTGTATTCTGGAAAAATGTCACCAGCATAGTGCTCAACTTAAACATGCTACAATCTGCTGACAATTTGGCTGTTGCCTTCTCCAAAACATGAAAGAGTGTTAAATTGGACCTCAAGATGTCTAATGAGGCAAACAACATGAGGGTAGTCATAGAAAGTGTTTCTTGACATTTGAATGTCGGTGACTATTATTATTTGACTTTGTAGCATATTTAGTAGCAAAACTGATGCCTTTTATAAACACTCTCATAGATTTGACTCCATGCGCTATATGCAGTTTTACAGGAACTCTACTGAACTGAAATTAGCTTGACGGATGTTACATGCTTGAAAAAGATCAGCTGTTCAAACCATCATTCAAGTTCATTCAGATGCAATAATCAGTCCAACAGACATACCTAACTATGTAATTGTAATTTCTAATAATGTGTAATTTCTATTAATGAATACTGCCCTCTTTTTGAAGAGGTTCCGTTTTTATGCCCTTTAAATGAACCCATCCCTTCTTATGTCCAATTAAATGAATAAGTAATATCTATATAATACAGTATTTTATATGACAATATCTTTGGAGTAAAGCAAGACAGAGAGCAGGCAGATATTGACTTAATCTCATACAGAAGAAACCATCTCAATGTTTCAATTTTTAATGAACCAGAAAGTTTTAGTGACATGGACTTGGATCACTAAAAACTAAAGAGAAAGAATGAACTTATTTGGTAAGGATTTTTATACTGCCAAGTGTCTGCTCTATCCAAACCAAACATTGTGGAGAATAAACTGTCTTTAGCACCTCATTTCTGTCTTATCCTGTGAAAGGTTTTATGTTAACAGCACCAAGAATTTGGATTAATTACCTTTGAAAAAATTAAATAATATATCACTTTTTGTTTGAAAGGAGAAGTACAAACAGCTTGTTGCTTGTCTATTTCAGTTAGGAATGTTATGTGAGGAAGCTTGAGATCTCTCAAAGATCACTCAAAACACATGAGGTATTTTATCTATGTTCATTATTAGATACCTCAGATTGCCATCCAAGAAGACTGGAGTTAGAGCTCACAGTAGTGAAGATATTGCTATTTTTCCTCCATTCTGGTATACCTGAAGTAAAAAAATGACCCCCCACAAAAAACAAAATCGTTACAAAAGTTATTTTCTCAGTTTAAATTTTGTTTTTCATAGTCACGTTTTTTTTCATATCATTCAAATTCAAATGCAATTATTTCTGTAATTTATGCAATAAAACGCAATGCTAAGCATGGCATGTACTGTAAATATTGATTACATTGCAGTAGCAATTAACAGATCTGCTAAGAAAAAATGTATAAAATTACATATGTGTATACATACGCAAGATATTATATGATAGCTAACTTTATAACTCTAGTCACAAATAGCTTCTAAAATTGCTTTGAATCAATATTAAAATGAATTCAATTTTCATTCAAATCATCTTATTTTGTGTGACAAACATCCTGATAGGATATTAACAGATACTTGTTATGGTATTACTATGTACTGGTTAGGTTCAAGTCATATAGACATACAGGTAGGTGGTTTGAAGTGTCATTACTTGGTCAAATCATGTGTTGTAAGCAGCAGTTAATATGGTTAACCAATTAACTTGTTCAACAATGACATGTGTTAATCATGTTGTGAAAGTTCGTGTGTAACAACAGCTTTATATTACCACACATATAGTAGGATGCTTACCATAGTTGGTTTATGGTAACCTAATTTGTCAACGGAGAAACTTTGGGGACAAAGTTCTGATGCAAATTATGTGCTTTGAATGACTCTTGATGATGCCGTCCCATAGAATTGATCAGGCACAAGAAAAGAATGTGAAGTTAGTACTTAATCTAGTCAAACCTGAACAATTACATACTTTGCACTGGTCTGTATTCATCAATACAGCTTCCTATTTGACCTTAGAAGTATTCCTTGTACATATTGCTCAAGTTGAAGGTCAAATATATCACAAGTCATTTTTGTTATCAAATAAGCAGAGGAAGAAAAATATACCAATTTTCTGATTTGCTATTTGCAGTTGATTTCAAATAATATGAAACAATTTTTTGGTGTTAAAATTTGTCCATGATTTCAATTGAGTCTGCAATTAGGTCTCTCATTACTCAAAATCGCTATAATATAACATTACATACATCCATGACTTGGATGACAATGAATATTGCAATCATTTAATTATTACATACTCAGATAAATTTGCATATTCATTATATCTTTGTTTTGTCTTTTCCACTTTTTGCTTTAATATCTATCAATGATCCAGTTGGAAGACTTAAAATTCCTACTTGTCTTTCCCAGCAATATGTAAAATTATTCAGAAGTAATTATACTACAAAATAATTATGCGACACAACAATTTTGAATGCTATATATATTTTAATGAATCATATATGTTATATTTTGTCAAATTTATAGATAAATAAAAACTTTTCAATTTTCCAATCCTTGATGAAATTCCACATCAGTGAGTCCAGATTTACATGATCAATAAAATAACAATGTGAAAAGGATGATCAATTTTCTATTTTTCTTTCCAAAATTTTATTCATCTACATATCTCTTTATATAGATACCATTTTATTAATCGTACGAAATAACCTTCGTTTTGTTTC